>JANHFM010003517.1:91406-102901 GCA_032468115.1 Grayia smithii | reverse complement strand
GCACATTGGCTTGTGCTTAATTGTAAGCCGCCCTGAGTCTCCGGAGAAGGGCGGGATATAAATGGGATTAAATTAAAAAAAAAAAGAAAAAAAAAAGAAAAACAAGAAAGTCCAATTTCCTCTTGAAAAAGCACCTTTGGATTACCCTTCAAGTTTCTGAAACCCATTGAGGCTCAGAGGTAAATCAAAATGATATTGGAGGCTGGTTCTTTCTTTGTAGCATTATACCTTCATAATTCTTTTATATCAAACTTTTTTTTCATGTAAGAAGTTGAGATAGGATACCTTGATAAAGAGTCAGTAAAAGTATCTCTAAATACATTATCATTCAGGGGAGGCCATACTTAAAATCCAAGTTCTCTGCTATGGAATGAATATGCATTGGGGGTCATATGAAATTGTCTGGAATGGAACTGGACCATTTGTTCACTTCTTAGCAGCATCTCCCCCCAAGTGTTTGTCAGGGATTGCTAATCTGGAAAATTCTGGGATTAAAGTCAGGCTCTTTTCCATGCAAAACAAGATATTTCCACTATTTTTTTAACTGAAAAGTTTTACAAGTTATTTTCCCCAAACCTCTCCCTCCCTTCCCTCCCCCCTCCCGACTTCCCAGAGCAAAACACAGGTAATAGCATCTGCAATTTTATACAAACATATGCTAACTATCTATAAACACATTTATCCCTTGCACACTTTAACCGTCTTTTTATAAGATTAAGTAATAAAACATTTTCTTATATTTTCATTCTTTCATTCATAAGCTATTTGAAACTTTTTAGTTAGCAGTTCTTAACTACTAGTATTAACTGAATAAAGTGACCACTAGGAAAAATATGAACAAATTAGATTAATATACCATTCTCTGGAATTGGTTCCATGTCCCATGGGCTAAGTCGCTCAGTTTCACCATTGTCCCATCTATTTAAGAAATTAGAAAAAAAAGTGAAGATATTTCTATGTAGAGAATATCACATTCTAGATGTAAAATTGCACTTTGTTACACGTTTTATATATGTTTATGTGTGTGTGTGTATATATATATATATATATATATATATATATATATATATATATACTAAGTAGGATATTTTCTTGTAGGAACAGAATTCTAGAAAGGAGTTAGATATTTATATTAAAATGAGCATACATCATACACCTCTCCAATATTTATCAGAGGAGCCCTGGTGATACAGTGGTTAGAATCCAGTATTACAGGTTGACTTTGGCCACAATCTGGAGTTCGATCCTCAGGGTTGACTCAGATTTCCATCCTTTCGAGCTTGGTAAAATGAGAATCCAGATTGTTGGGGGCAAAAGGCTGACTCTGTAAACCATTTAGAGAGGACGGTAAAGTGAAGTGGTATATAAGTCTAAGTGCTATTGTTATAGTATTGTTATCAGTGCTCCCCAACTCCAATGTGCAGGACTTCAACCGTTTGGGTCTTAAAAAGGTTGCATTTTTTTCCATTCTGGAAACCTAAGCCAAGGAGTTTCTTGACAGCTATAATGGCCATTAGGATCTCTTTAGAGCTACAATGATCTAATTACTATCTCATTACATCTTCTGATGTGTAGTAGTCACATCACTGTCACATCACAGTAGTCACTATATTAGAAGAAAGTATGAAGCTCACTTTCTAGTAAGTGTCTAAGATTCATGCCCAGGTTACAAATGCATCCATCGAAAATAGACCTCCTAAGTTTATCTTATCTGGCCATCTTTTTCTCTCCCTTTCTTTCTAAATATATTCAAAGCTTTCTAAAATTTATTTTGCTTTATGATTGGACATGCTGGTTTGTTTGTTTGTTTATTTGTTTTGTCTTCCATTCAATTAGGCAAAAAGTAAAAAAGCTCCAAGATAGCCAATTTGGTGTAGTTATACCAAGCTAAAACCTAGAAGACTGTGAATTCTAGTCCTGCCTTAGGCACAAGTCAGCTAAGTGATTTTGGCCCAGTCTCAGCCTTAGAAAACAGGCAATGGCAAACCATGTTGTATGTCGTCCCCCCCAATAGCAAATGAGAAAAAAAAAAAAAACCTGCAGAAACTTGTCTAAGCACATGCCAAGAGTCAACTCTGATTCAAAGGAATCTCCAACTGACCCACCCACCCCCAATTCTTCATTATAGGAACTGAAATGCTTTCATAAAATTATAATTTGCAGTTAAAAGACACAAAGTTTTTAAAGTTATCAATAAATGCGACCATCCTGAAGCAAACATGTACGTACTTAACAATATAACACTGAAAAAGGCTATCTGGATATTGTGGCTGATACGGCTCTTGGCTCAAAACAATTCCAAACCACCAGGCATCATCAATAATTGAACGAAATCGATCATCTGTAAAGAAAAAAAATCCCACAAACATACTGTACTAAAAGTTATCCAACCTCTTCTGTAAAAATTTCTATAGTCATTCTAGAATATCTAAAGCACTGTGCTAAGAAAGACCCCATATCTGGTCCTCAGATGCTTTTGGAATAGTTTCCATCATCCCTAATCAGCATAGCTAATAATCACTGCAGTTACAGTCTAAACTCATGATGGTGAACCTATGGCACGCGTGCCCGAAGTGGCATGTGGAGCCATGTTGTCTGGCAAGCATGGTGTCGCCCATTCCTCTTCCAGTTTTCTGGCGAGCATGACGATCAGCTGGTCTTTTTGAATGTAGCAGTGCCAGAAACTAGAAGACCTTCTAGCTGATCTTCCGTTTTCCTACGTGAGCATGCGCGCTGGCCAGCTGATCATCACGTGCACATGCATGCCAGAAACCCAGAAGAGTAGCTGGCTGAAACTGGAAATTCAGTAGCTGAAACCGGAAGTTCATTTTTGCGGACGCGTATGTGCCCTGAGCAGCTCGTCCGGGTTGTGGCCCAGGCGCGCGCATGCACTCCCTTTTCAGCACTCAATGCTGAAAAGGTTCACCATCACTGGTCTACACTGTACTTCAGACTGATGTTTTAAATATAATCATAGCAACATAATTTACCTACTAAGCATTAAGCAAAATTGGATAGGTTTAAAGTTGTACATTATTGGTATTACTATATACCTGTGAGAAAGTGATAGCCTGAGAAACTATCTTCTATTTACAGAAAATAATTGTTAGGTTCAAGCATTCAGATTTCCTGCATTTTATAAAGTGGGAACATCCTCAAAAACAAATTCTAGTTGTTTGATTTGGTTAACAATCCACTTTTAATGCCCACACTACCTCTGTCTGGTTACCAGAAATGTTAGGCAGATTAGCCTGAAACTTTCAGTTTAATATACAATGAAGCTATAAATAACTAAATAAAATTTTCAAGATGATTAATTCCATAGCAAGACAAAACCTAACTTACTAGGCTGCCAGTTCCTTTGCCATGCTTCATCAAAGAACTGACGCAACACCAGGAAGTCAATAACATCTGGCATATCATGGTATCTAGAAAGATTAAACTTTAGTCAAAAGCGCAATGACTAGAACTATGGAAACAATCTTAAAAATAATATAAGGAAAGATACATACTTGAGAGAAAATGATTTGTCTTGAAGCTGCCCTGTAACATTATCCATGAGAGTAAGTTTAAGACAGCATAGTGTAGGAGGTCCAACTTCATAACGTATCCCAACAATTTTTACCAATTCTTGATCCTAACAAATGCACAAACATTTTTATTAGTATTAATAAAACAATTAGCTAAATTATTTATAGTTCTTTATCTGATAGACTATGGCATTCCGAATTACACTGAACTACCTCTCAGCGTGCCTGGGGAGAAAATGCTGAAGAATGCAGATTGTAGTTTAGCAACATTTGAATGCCATATGTTCTATGTGAAAGCATGTAAATGACAGGATAAATTGGGCAAAAATGAGCAACAACAAAATATTGCACTATATTAGGACACTGTGAAAAGAATGAATTATGTGCCAACATATGGCATTCACCAACTTGGCAAGTGACTAGGCATGTCAATGGGACAGGCTGTTTCTCTTTTAAGTCTTGAATTTTGAATGACTCTGGAGTCTTATATATAAAATACATACTGGAGTTGGGCAAGCATTGTATACCGTATTTTTTGGAGTATAAGACACAGCTTAGTTTTTGGGGAGGAAAATGGGGGGGGGGATCTGCCTACCAGGTATTCATCTGGCTAGCGTCCTTAGGCTGGTCAGCTTCTAAAGCACAACTGATCTTTGGAGAGAGAAGCAATGAGAAAAGCAGACAAATCACGGAGATCACTTCACTCGCTAGCACCTCATTAGGGCTAAAAAAACACTTCACAGCTGAGAGTTGGAGGGAGCAGGCAAAGCACAGATCACTTCACTGAAAAAAAGCTTCTAAAGCACAGCTGAGAGTTGGAGGGAACAGGCAAAGATCGCTTCACTCACTAGCACTTCACTCACTAGCCTAGCGGCTTGTTAGGGCTGAAAAAAAGCTTCAAAAAAGCTATATTCGGAATATAAGACACACCCAAATTGTCATCCTCTTTTAGGATGGAAAAAAGTGTGTCTTATACTCTGAAAAATACGGTATTCCAACCAGATCCCAGCTTGGAAAGCAGCCCAAACTGCCTTGTGTTTTCTATTATATTCTGGAGCCTTATTCAGGAAAGCTAGAACTTCCAGCAGGGGAAATATGCAAATGGAAATATAATTTTTTAATATATTTTTTTAAAGAAATAGAATGCAATTTGTGGAGCTGTTAGTATCTGGGGTAAAATCTGATATATATTTGCACAGAAGTTATGCTTTTTTTCACTGCAGCAACCACTTGCTACAATCACCACTGTACAATCCTAGCTACTCTTTGCCAGGATAATTTGACTGAGAGGTTTTTACCAAGCTTTTTAACATTATTTTATTTTACTCTATTTGTATGAATTTGTTTTGTTGCATTCTTCTCAGAATTTTCAAACTGGGATATTTATCAAAATTTCAGAAATATAATTAATTATTCCAGGTACAGTCTCATAATGACATTATCTTTCCTACTAACACATGCACACTGACTTCTATCAGTATGAGAAATGTGGGACTGGGAAGTGAATCAGTAGTGGGTTTCATTTACCTTTGCTACCGGTTCAGTTGCATGCGTGCATGAGCGAACAGAGGGTATTTGATGACATCCGGGCGGGTGGGCAGAGCCTCCCGCCGCCGCTACCAGTTCGCCTGAACCGGGGTGAACCGGTAGCAACCCACCACTGAAATGAATGCTGAGTTCTAGGACAACCCCCCCATCCATGTATTGTTTGATTATTTAAAATTAATTACAGTTTAAGAAATAAATAATATTGGTTAATAATAACTCATAACTCTTCCAAAAATATTTTAGTAATCACTTTGATCTTATCTATCCACTTTATTTGTTGTCTTTCTCTACTTTCTTTTTCCTCAACCTTGTCAAACATAGTTGTTGTTTTTCTAATCCATCTTCTACTTTTATCACATGTGCAGAGCACAACTGTTTGGTGACTATAACCTCAATAGAACAGTTAGCTTTTATTTGGTCCAGGACTCACTGACTATTTTTTTTTCTCAATCTATGATACTCTTTATAACTCTTTTCAGTTCTGTAATTCAAATGTTTTGATTTTTTTTCTCTTGCTCTTTCTTGATATCCAGCTTTCATAACAAGCTATTACCAATGAAAAGACAACTATTTAACTATTCTGATCTTTATTGTCACAAAATTGCCCTTAAGCATCTAATCTGGAAGGCTTCTATCTGGAAGACTAGCAACTAGCGAAGAAAGGAAAACCAGGATGATTTCTTCTTGCTAGTGGTACCCTTCCCTCTACCAGTGTTAGCTGTGATATACTGCTAAAGTTGGGGGAGGGAAAGCTAGTGACTAACAAGGAAAGGAAAACCAAGACCTTTGCCAGCACATCAGAAAGACAGCTGCTTGTGAAATTCTGCCACGTGGTCCAGCAATGGAATGGCCTTGCCTCCTTCCATACCCCAAACTTCTGAGCTCTCGAGATCTTCAAAAGGTAAGTAAGTGATTGGTGACGGGAGGGTAGAGGGAAGCATGTGGAATCTGGTGAGCTGGCCAAGCAGGCTCACTGTGTGTTTGAACCCAATGAGGCGGGGAAAACAGGCAGGGGGTATGGTGAGGATCATTGCAGCAGCCACAGGGGTGCTGCAACAGATATAATTTTGGAATTGAGACTTAACTATCTTTGCAAGGTTTGTTGTAATTTTAAACCATCACTAAGTGACCTGTCATAAGGATTACCCACAAATTTTCACACAGCCATACTTATTACATTTTACTATTTTCTGTCTAGTTTATTCTATTTGGATCATATATCCTTATTTTTTAACTTGTATTCCCTTGCTTTGTTCTTCTTCTATACTTTAAAGAAATATGTTTTTTTTAAAAAACAGCAACATTTAATAGAAAAACCAGTACTAAGATAATCTTACCCTAAGCACCATTTTTCTCCAAGGTTCTTTCTGCGGATTCAACTTATAAATATTGTTCTTTCTTACTGCTTCAATATAAGCTTCATGGCCTTGTCGAAAATACATCACCTAATGTAAAGAAGAATGTAATATAATGTAATGTAAAAAAGACAACCATAAATTTCGTTTAACTGAAACATTAGGACAAATTCTGAATAACTACAATCCTAACCCTTTTTATCTGATGTGCAATCGGCATTCTGCAATAGATAATTTTCCATTATTCTCCAAGGAGAGGTGTTATATGACCTTTGTCTGTAGTTTGAAACTTTTAACTTAAACCAGAGAAATCCATTACAAGGAAAAATAAAGAGGAATCTCTTTCACAAACCCAAGTGGATGTTTTTTTTAAGGTTCTTGGCAATCACTGATTAGCAGCGGGGTTGGGAGTATTGTGTCACAACAAAGGATAATAAATTTTCATAATAAATTTAAATGTTTAATTTTCAGTTTGATGTGAATGGAATATACACAAACCCATTCTACAGGGAATGTAGCTGACTCTACTGAGAAAGATCATGCTATAGCGTTCTCCAAAATGTTACTTTTACAATGGAAATACAATGCAATGTAGCATTTAGTCAAAATATTTAGTACAGTATAATCCAGGTAGCAATCTTGCATCAGAAAGCAGAGAATATGCATTGTAGAATGAATTGTGACAGGAACTCTGGATATCTACCATGATGGTTACTTCTCATTTCCTGTGAAGCCACTCACAAAATAACCTATGGTCCAGAACCTATCTGCATCCTATCTAAGTCTTTGGCTTCTCATTCCTTCCATGGCAAAACTTTAACCAATACAACTACAGAGTAGTCAATAAATCAAAATGAGAAAAGCAGGAACATAAATTAATTCCGTGCAATCGCTGCTCAAGCCTTGTAATACAATTTTCCTTCCCAAACATTTCTAGGATGGGAGTAGTACTGTTGAAGTTGAAAGGTTAGGATTACACATACTTATTTGTATTATTATTGTTAGCATTGTTTAAAAAAGACTTGACCTAGTCAATATACTGTCCACAAAATACGTATGGTGTGAAAAGAAAACTACAAATAAAACATGTTTTTTTTTAAAAAAATAAATGTTAGCCATTTAGTCATCTTCCACTTTATCAAACATTTTAAGATGGGTGGATGTGTTTTTTATAGGGCTGTCTTTGGCAGTTGAACTCCACCACATGTAGCCTTTCATTAGATATGGCTCAAAAATGGCTGGGGGGGGGGAGGTTCTTAGATCTCAAATGAAATGAATTACTTAAAATGCTAAGGCAACCTATAATTAGCATAATCTATTGAGTGCTTTATTAATATTAAACTAAGAAAGAAACATTGAAAACTTGGTTTGAAAATAACATCTTGTTTGTGTGAAAGATCCATTCTCTCTTCATAATCCTTTATCATTTTTTCCATTAATTCATTTAAACATAAATAACATTTCTTTGCACAATATATTTGTTATTCCCTACTACATTACTATTATTTAATATTTTAAGAATTACTCATTATTCCACCATAACTTCAATATTCCATATATTATATATAATATAATATATATATTATATTAATATATTGATATTATATTAATAGGATTACTAATAATGCCAAATATTAACAATATTTAATCAATCCTCGAAGTGTATCTCAAAATCCCCAAAATTTCTAATCCTTAATATTTTAAATTCACAATATACTTTAACACACTGTTAATGTTAATACAATTAAATTATCTAATCCTAAATTTCCATCTACTACTTATTTTTTGTTATAGTAAGTTGTATTATCTATTAATATATATACTACTATTTTCCCTATTTGTATTTTCCCATTTTATTAATATATTTTTTCATTATCCATCATCTCTTAAGCTTTTTAAAATTCCATCATTTATTGACTTTTAATCACCCTTTTATTTCTCTCTTGGAATCTTGTAGAGTTTTTAAATATTTTTGTGCCTACTGAATATTCCCTTCTGGATGCCCTTTGTCTCTTTCCGCTGTATTATTTGAACACCCATGAACAAGACTTCCCTTTTTTAAAAAAGAAATTTTTCTTTTTTCCCTCTAAATCTTTCTTTCTTTCTTTTTGAAGAGATTTTTCTCTTTTCTCTCTGTTCTATTATAAGCTTTTAAGGAATTATCTAATTGATTCCTACTTATTAATCCTTTATCTTCTTTATTTTTAGCTTCTTGCGTCTCATTTTGATTTTACCCTTTCACTGCTTCTTTTAATTTCTCATCTATTTCTTGAATATCATGTTCCTCTTTTCCCAATTGTTGAGTGACTTCTACATTCATTTTTTTAACTTTTTCTTTCTATATATTTTAAAATTTATATAATACACCTATTTTTTATCTACACAATAATCATATTTTATCCATTTTTAATACCATCATTCAACCATATCGTTCTAATATTAATACAATTTTCCATATAATCATATCTATAACCCCTTTTCTCCACTTAACCATTATCTCTTATCCACATCCCTTCCTTTAATCCTACCTTTTTCTTAACTTGTCTCCCCTGTTTTCCTCTTAAATTTTCCATTCCATCTACCTCGAGGCTTATATTCTGAATCCATAATTTAATTTTTCCTCCTTGCCCTATTTTTCCCCACTGTTTGAGAGCTTTCTGTTCTAAATCCTATCACTTCCTCCACGCCTCTTCTTGTTCCTCCCATTTCTTTTTTTTAAATCCTTTGAAATGTTTTTTTCCTGTTTTAATTCATCTTATTACATTTAATCTTATTACATTTAATAATGTCTCCTCCCTATTGTCTTCTATTTGCTGGTTTCTCAATTCTGATTCCCCTTCTATTCCAGTTGATAATTCCATTTTTTCCTTCTTATCCTGATCTTTGCTCTTCATCACTTGTATACAATTTTCCAGATTTCCATCTATATGATCCAATATTTCCACCATATCTTTGTGCAGTTCCAGGATAAGGTCCTTAATGTCTTTGATATTTTGAGTCGTTAATTCCATTTCATTTAAATCTCCTCAATCATCCATTCAGAAACCAGACCTCCAAGTTCAATTTAAAAGTCTCATCAATATACAGTCAAATCAGTTACTGCAGGGATCTTCCATTCCTCAAGTCGTTTTTATGTAAAAAGTAAATATATATCATTCAGCAGTTATTTCCCTTCATTTCAATATTGCTCCCAAGTCACAAATATTCTGTCGTCAGCAGATGGTGCTCTTTGTTTCCTCTCTGCTCTGGTGTCATTCTAGTACTTTTATTTTGAAATAGCCAGGGTTTTTTTCTCTTGCTTATTTAGTCTTGTAACTCCGTTATTTGAAGAAAATGTAGATTTATAGTTCCAGCATCTTAATATGCCTACTTAATATCATGCCTTTTTACCTTGGGGATTCCATTTCCCACTTGCTCTTCCTTTTAAGCAAAGTTTTACTTCTTTAAATTTCCAGCATATATTTTTTCCCCCCACAATAATTACATGCCGCTGTAGCAAATTGTTCTAAAAAATATTCCCCTTAGATTTCCTGGGTAGTCCAACTTCAGCTGTAAATCCTTTCTTACCCAGACACCACACCATTCAGCATTTCTCTCCTGCTCAGCTTGTATTTCTGGCCGTTCCTCGGCTTCATGGCAGCCATTTTGATTGCCACTGCTCCCAGTCTTCGGATGAGGGGGTTTTCTGAGTCAGGGAGGGGAGATGCGGCTCCCCTCAACCTGCAAGGCAGTTCCCCTTTATTTCACTACCCCTCCAAGGTAGCTATGGCTTCTAACGAAGCCCCCGACAGGGAGAGCTTGGAATGGACCCACAGAGGTCGCAGATTCCACTCCAACAGCGCCGGAGGTCCAAGGCGGAAGTGCCTGACCCATTCAGGAACAGCCTTCATCCTTAGGATGGTCTTCTTGTACCCAACCCAACCCGTTCCAATATGTTTCCGAACATCCTGCCACATCTGCCTGATCATCCTCTGGACACTTGTCTCACTGCAGTCTTCTTCTCTCCAGGCTGAAGGTACCCAACACATCCAATTGTTCCTCAAGTTTTTAGTTCCAGTCCCCTCATCATCACTGCCTTTCTCTGGACATGCTCCAATTTGCTCGTATCTGTCCTAAAATGTCGAACGGGACACAATATTCTAGGTGTGATCTGACCAATAGAATGCAGTACTGCAGGTTACTTCTGCTGACTGCCGGCTGCCAGCAGTTTTGCAATTTGATTCTTACCAGATCAATCTTGACTCAGCCTTCCGTCCTTCTGAGGTTGGTAAAATGAGGACCCCAATTGTTGGGGACAACATGCTGACTCTGTAAACTGCTTAGAAGGGACTGTAAAGCACCGTAAAGCAGGATATAAGTCTAAGTGCTACTACTTAGAGTCTCAACCACATTTTACCCTGCCAATTGCTGTATAAATGAAGCAGTTGATAGAGGGGTATGGACTGGCATGTTGGCAGCAAAGCATATACATGCCAATGATCATCAGCACTCTGAGAAACAGATTGGGCTTATCCAGTTGATCCTAGATTCTCTAAGCTCTGGCCATGTTGGCATATTTCAGGCCCATCAATCAAACTGCACCACCTTATGTGATCTGAGAGGCGGGTTGTTACTCTTTGGAGTAGCAGGTTCCTCCCTCTTTGTCTATACAGCCCTCACTCACCCTGTGGTTTTTAAACTTTTCCAGCAGTCCTCTGTCCAGGATGATGTAGGAGCTGAAAGCAGAGTCTTGTTCAATTCTACTTCCATTGTTCATCCTTGTTCATCACTGATTTATTTCTAATGTAGTTTATGTAATACGTTTTTACATTTTTAAAAATGCTGCCCTAGGATACTTCTGGATTAGACAGCTTATAAATAAAATCAATAATGAATGAATGAATGAATGAATTCCAGCATCCCACCTGTAAATTGTAGCATTATTTGATGATACTCACACACAAATATTATTGTAATAATATAACTGTTACAACAAGAACCTTAATACCCTAGAAGATAGGCTCAAGATCCAGAAGGATCTTGACAGACTTGAACACTGGGCCCTAACTAACAAAATGAAATT
>JANHFM010003517.1:76518-91306 GCA_032468115.1 Grayia smithii | reverse complement strand
ATTCAGCAGTTATTTCCCTCCATTTCAATATTTCAATATTTTCAATATTTCAATATTTGCTCCCAAGTCACAAAGATTCTATCGTCAGTAGATGGCACTCTTTGCTTTCTCTCTACTCTTCTGTTACCTCTGGTGCCTAGTATTTTTATTTTGAAATAGCCAGGTTTTTTTTTTCTTTGCTTAGTCTTGTAGCTCCATTCTTTGAAGAGAAGGTAGGTTTATAGTTCCAGCATCTTAATATGCCTACTTAATATCATGCCTTTTTATCTTGGGGATTCCATTTCCTACTTGCTCTTCCTTTTAAACGAAGTTTTACTTCTTTAAATTTCCAGCATATATTTTTTTCCACAATAATTACACGCCGCTGTTGCAAATTGTTGTAAAAAGTATTCCCCTTAGATTTCCTGGGGGGTCCAACTTCAGCTGTAAATCCTTTCTTACTCAGACGCCACACCATTCAGCGTTTCTCTCCTGCTCAACTTGTGTTTCTGGCTGTTCCTCGGCGTCATGGCAGCCATTTTGACTGCCGCTGCTCCTAGTCTTCGGATGAGGGGTTTTTCCAAGTCAGGGAGGGGAGATGTGGCTCCCCTCGACCTGCAAGGCGGTCCCCCTTTACTTCACTACCCCTTCAAGGTAGCTATGTCTTCTGATGAAGCCCCCGACAGGGAGAGCTTGGAACGGACCTACAGAGGTTGCAGATTCCTCTCCAACAGCACCGGAAGTCCAAGCCGGAAATTTCAACATTTGATGACATCCAGGTGGGTGGATGGAGCCTCCCGCTGCCGCTACCAGTTCGCATAACTGGGGTGAACCGGTAGCAACCCACCACTGAAGTGAATGCTGGGTTCTAGGACAACCCCCCCATCCATGTATTGTTCGATTATTTAAAATTAATTACAGTTTAATAAATAAATAATAATATTGGTTAATAATAACTCATAACTCTTCCAAAAATATTTTCGTAATCACTTTGATCTCATCTATCCACTTTATTTGTTGTCTTTCTCTACTGTCTTTTTCCTCTACCTTGTCAAGCATAGTTGTTGTTTTTCTAATCCATCTTCTACTTTTATCACATGTGCAGAGCACAACTGTTTGGTGACTATAACCTCAACAGAACACCTCTTTTCCCAATTGTTGAGTGACTTCTACATTCGTTTCTTTAAACAATCCCCTTGTCTTATTATTCTTTATAGATTCACACACACCTTTTAACATCAAGATATTTCTTCATGTGCCTCTAGTATCGTTATAACAATTTAATAAAAATTACTCAGTATATGTCTATAGTTCCAACGTCTCAATGTTTAAAAACTTCTGCTTAATAAAATTTCATCAATCCCATAATTATACCTGCAAAACCCCTAAATTTATGATCTTTAAAATTCTTTAGTAATTTACAGCCTTGTAGTTTCCAATTATATATCTTCCCAAATCCAAATTTTAAAGTCTTATTTAATTTTCCTTTTCTCTTTTCTTCTATCACCTTTCGTCTTTTGTCTCATAGAATGTTCTATTGAATAACATTAATAGTCCAAACCCAGTTAATCCACTAGATTCTGCCCATCTTTCAGATCCATAATCCAAAAGCTAATTTTAGTAAAGTTTAACTATTTGCAAGTTAGTTCCTTTTTAAAATCTTCAGAAGGAAAAAAAACACTCATTAAATATTCTCAAATTATCCAAGTGGTCTTCTAACATAAAGTCAAGGTCAGGCCGCCTCCCAGATGTTATTACTTCTGTTCTGTGTATTAGACTTTGTGTGTATTGAGTTGACTTTTACTAAGTATACTGTGACTATAGTGCTGTAGTACTTCTCTTCTTCCAGTAGATGGCTCTCTTATTCCCAAATCCAACATTAAACAGTCTGTCAAAAATAGCTGATTATCCGATAAATCCAAGGGGTTTGTATTTTTACAGTTTCTCACGAAAATCACCTTTCAAATTCTTTTGTTTTTTTCAAGTTTTTTTCAAGCTTTCTGTGTGTTAAAGCTTCCCTTGGGCTTCTTTTGTCTCTTGATTTTCAGTGGGTTTTTTTCCTCGGTGTATTTAGTTGCAGCTTTCTTAGGCTTGGAAGTTATCTTTTAAAATTCTTGTACTTAAATCAGGTCTTTAGAGTGAAAGTTTTTAATTATTTCACCTAGTTTCAAAGCTCTGTCCACTCTGTCCACCATTTGTGCTCCAGCACAAATCTTGTGGTCCCAGTTGTCCCAGCTTGTGACTGCCAAAAATAGCCGTCGTCCCTGCTGTCGTTCAGGAGAGCTTGCTTCAGACCTAACGAGGAAATTGCAAGTTCCTCGTGGTCAGTGAAGCGCCCCTCCTTCCTTCACCGCCTCTACAAGGCAACCATGACCCTGTAGGGTCTTCTGACAGTGGATGCCTGCTGGATTTCGCAAGGCTCAGCAGAGCCCACTATTTTCCAGCCGTTCTCACCATGACATCAACTGGAAGTCTGGCTAACATATAAATTTTTGAAAATAGTAAAAAAAAATAAAAATGCTGAAAACTGAGGTTGCTCTCATTATGATGAGAAACAAAGTCCACTGGTTTGGGACATTCTAATGTTCATAAACCTAAAATATGCAGCCTATAGAAACATGCTTGACCTTTTAGATTTCAGAGAGGCTGGATGAAAAGAGACAAAAAGTTACTCATGTCAGGGTTCCAAGTAATACCCCTAACAAAAGAAGACTCCGAGGGTTGCATTTCCTCAAAGTTCCATTTTATTAGAGGTGTCATATTGGCACATCTGGGAAAACCTGAAACTGAAAGTTTCCAGGTTTTCCCCACCCAAAAGAAAGTTCAAGTCCCTGGCTAGCACTCACATGTCCACCACATGATCCAATCAGACACCATCCAAAACTGGAGATGCCTCCCAGTCACCTCATCGCAGCTGCAGGGCAATCTATCACCCACACTATATACAATTCCCACTCCCATTTTCCCACAATAGAAAAAGTGGCAGGCCTGAAGGCCCAAATGTAAAAGATGGCTTCCAGGTCTCACAACTCATTTTGCAAATAGTCCGATAATGTCAAATATAAATCTTAGTGATATACATCCAATATATGCCATGTTCTTGCCAGATAATGAGAAAATGTTAAGAATTAGAAAAAGAAGGCTCTCATTCCCTATGTAATAGTGAATTTACTTTGAAAATGGAAAGAGAACAGTTGATCTTAAAGAGATATGGTTAATATATAATTTATAAATTCAAATGATAACATTTATAGGGAAATTGAAATCAGAGATTCTGGCTCCAAATAGAAGAGTGATATAGATGACGGAAGGCTTCAAAAGGGATGCTCTTCTGAAAAAATTGCAGATATGACAACAAAATGGAACTTTTTCCTATTGTCAGGATTAAATATAATTAATCCATCCACTTGCTAAAATAAGTGTGCTTGTTTTGAATCTGAATCCCAAACAAACCTATCCTGTAGGAAGGACAATATATGTTTTCCATCTTTGATGTAATGTATGTATTCTGAACAACTGGGGAAAACAGTCTTCCAAATTGCTTCATAAAACAACCTAAACACTGTTTCAACCTAAACATTGTTTAGTGGAAAAAGGGAATGCTGAAAAGACAAAAATCCTCCTCATATTCAGAAGTTAAGCAATTAGGAGTGACAGAATGGGACTTGTGAGATTAAATGCACCTGATTTGAAATTGTATTTTGCAGCTTTCATCTTACTGTTTAGTTTGGATGAAAGAGTTGGTGCTGCTGAAAAATAAAGAGTTGGAAGGACACAATCAAGATTTTGGGTGGGATAGATATTTGTAGTACAATGAAGTCAAAGTTAATGTAGATTTTAAACATCATTATGTGTCATATTAAGAATATGAAATAGATACAATCACAGGTTGTACCTGAAAACACTTTTGTGGCTCTCAACATTTCATAGACAAATTGCAAACACAATGATTTAACTGATCATGAGATACTAGAACTTTGTCAAAAGGAATGTAAAATAAAATCAAGAGAATTGCTGTCAGCGTGATACAGTTGCCAATGGTTTTCTTATTTACAGAAAAATTTAAAGTAGACAAAAGAATTTATGGTTTTGAATGCTGTTAAGATGGAGTTTGGGGAAGGTGGGGCTGAGGTCATGGTGACACGACGCATCTCCACGGGGCTCTGTGGAATTGCACTGAATTAAGACTTGCCAGGAGGTTTCAAGGTACCCAGTCAGTCTGGAGGGGGTGATGAAGATGGAGAGGACACTCCGTCGATCACAAGATCACAAATTCCTTGTTTGATTCAGAGGAAGCTCTCAATCTGGCGGGAAGAAAAAGATGGCTAATCCGTGCCTGATTGAAGCTGTGACAGCAGACGGATGAAAAAACTGACGAACAGTGTGGTCGATCTGGGTGAGATTTTTCCAACTTCTGTTGAGGAACTTGCTCCCTTAAAGCTAGCCTGAGTGAAAATGGGACTCAAAGAGGAGGTGGAATTGTTTGTTTTCAACCCCCCAAGAATAGCGGCAAGCAACCTTGAAAGCTATCTATAGAACTGGAAATAGAGAAGAGAGAACCTTTCAGGAAAGAGAAAAAAGTTTAAAGCTAGAAAAGTCTGACTGGTGATTTTACTACAATATTGACTAAGTTGAAAACTTTTTGGAATATAAAATTCTGACCCCTGGGACTTTTAAAAAACTTTGGATCAAATAATACAATACAAGTTAATAAGAGGAAAAGAGCAACAGTGACATCTACGGATGGAGAAAAACACTGAGAAGTGAAGTGAGTAAAAGGATGGCCTTGAATGTCTGCTGAAGATTAGTTTGCTTGCTAAAAATAACACCTGCCCCGGCAAATTGTTTATACCGGACAGCAGAGACAGAGAGTGAAACATTGTAATTTTTTAAATAGTATAGTGCTTTGAACTTATATGAAAGCTAAACAAAGTGAACAGAAGCTGGGAAATAGCAGGGAATTACTTTTTTTCTGAACTCTCCTTTTGGTGAGCTTTTGTTTTTGAACTCTGGGGCTTGGTGGGCCTATGTGGATTACAAATTTATCAAGAAGAGAACAGTGTTTGAAGAACTTGGGGACTAACAAACAATATTTTTTGGATTACAACAATAGAAAGTGTGAAATTACTTGGAGACTGAGAAGAAGAGGGGAAAGAGAAAAAGGGACCTGGTGGTTCAAAATGGCTTCCTGCCCAAGAGACAGATCAAAAACAATATGAGAATGATCTTAAATACATTGGAATACTATGAAGCACACTGGGAAAACGAATGGCATTTATCTTTCTAGACGTGCAGAAAGCATTTGATAACGTAAGCTGGCAATTTATGTTATTACAACTAAAATATATGGACTTTGGAAAGAGATTTATCAACATGATTAAGGCAATATATCACAAGCAAACAGGAAAGGTGATGGTAAATGGGGATATGACAGAGAACTTTAATATAAAAAAAGGCACAAGACAAGGATGTCCATTATCCTCTTTACTATTTATATTGACATTGGAAGTGTTAAGCAGAAATATTAGACAAGACACAGAAATTAAAGGTATGAAAATAAAAAAGGAAAAATACAAGTTACAGATGTTTGCAGATGATTTGGTTTTTATCCTGGAAGATCCACAAGAAACTGGACCCAAATTAATTTAAAAAATAGAAGAATATGGTGAAGTTGCAGGACTGAAAATAAATAAAGAAAAAACTAAAATATTACTTAAAAATCTTACAGATACACAGAAAAAAGAACTTATGAAGAGGATAGGCATTGGGATAGTCAAGAAGGTTAAATATTTAGCAATTCAGCTAATGGCAAGGTGTGTAACTATTAAACAAGATAACTATTATAAATTGGCACAACAAATTAAAACAAATTTGAAGAAGTGGAAAAATTTGCTACTGTCATTGATGGGAACAATAGCTACTATAAAAATGAATATCTTGCCGAGAATATTATATTTATTTCAAACAATACTAATAAAATTGGAAAAAAATACTTTGAAGAATTAAATAAAACAATATTAAGATATATTTGGCAAGGGAAAAAAGGATAAGTTTGAAAATTTTGCAAGATTCTAAAAACAGACGGGGTTTTGGGCTGCCAGATTGAGAACTGTACTATCAGGTTTCAGTACTTACTTGGGTGAAAGAATGGATTGGTTTGAAGCATAAAAGATTATTGACTTTGGAGGGACATGATCTCCAATTGGGCTGGCATGCTTTTTTATAGTATGGAAAAAACAAAATACGTAAGTATTTCCAAAGACATTACATTAGAAATACATTATTATTAGTATGGGAGAAAATTAAAGAACATTATTATTTGAAAACACCGTCTGGGGCACCACAATGGAGGCACTGATTCATCCAAATGTTATTTAGATGGAAAATATTACTAGATATAAAGACATTTTGAATGAAAAGGGGGAATTTAAAACTAAACAGGAATTGAGTAGTCAAGGGATTGAGATGACATGGTGGTCACAAGTACAAATACAATCCCAATATGAGAAGGATACTAAAATGTATTGTTTGTGTAACGAATTAACAGAATTAGACCAGATACTAACAGGGCCAGATGAAAAACTAATAAAGAAAATATATAGTTATTTCTTAAGTATTAAGATGGAAGATGGACAAGTAAGAGAGACAATGATAGTATGGGCTAAAAATTTTGGTTATCTGATTGAGTTAGATAAATGGCAAAAACTATGGGATAGAAATTATAAAACTAATGAAGTTAACTGCATATAAAGACAATCTTTACAAAATGTTTTATAGATAGCATTTTCCACCCTCAAGGTTAGCAAAGATGCTTAAGGATATGTCCACAAAACGTTGGAAATGCCATCAAACACCTGGTTCATACTATCATATGTGGTGGGCATGCCCAAAAGCAAAAAAATATTGGACAAAAATACATACATGGCTGGAAAAAATGGTAAAACAACGTATTGATTTAAAATATTCTTGTTGGGCATTTTACCGGATAAGTACAATAAAGTACAATAAAGGGAATGTGTATCTGATTTTACATGTACTGACTGCAGCTAGAATTGTATTTGCACATAAATGGAAAAATGAAGAGATCCCAACAGGTGAAAATGTGATTAAAAAAATATTAGAATGTGGAGAAATGGATAGGCCAACACTTACAATTAAGGAAAAGGAAGAAACTGAATACTTTTTGAACTGGGATTATTTTATCAATGGTTAGCTGATAAAACAGGAGTTAGGGAACATTAAGGAAAGGATCAATGATACAAGGGAGGTATGTTAAAATGGTTAAGTAAACATCATTATCATTATTAATATTATTACAATCAATACTAATGTAATGAACACTGCTGTAAATATTTTGATTACTATTTGTTCCCAGACAACACATTTTAATTAAAAATGGAATTTTTATGTTATAAAATTAAAAGTTGGGGGAAAAAAAAACTTGTGTTTGAAACAGACTTTTGTACAAATGGTGAACGTGTAATTGCTAAACTATAAATTTTTATTGAAATTTGAAGAGCAAGTGAAAACAATATGATAAGTGGGATAAAAAGTTTAATACTTTAATAGAGATTAAACAATGGAAAATATGTACTTAAAAGCGTTGTTTAGATTGGAAACCACTTTTGTTTTTTCTTTCTTTTTTGTTTTTACTTTTTTGCCCTTCCTTGCCCTTTAACTGTTCTCTTTAGTTTCTTTCTTTTCTTTTTCTTATTTTCTATCTGTTTTTATCTTCCTTCCTAAAAATATTTAATAAAATTCTATATATTAAAAATAAGGGTAACACTTGTATAACATAATTCTATCAACATAATTGATAGGAATCATCTCAAGAATTCTCAACTGTTTGTGATAACTTGCTGTTCATAAACTAGCAGGCTGGAAGGCAAAGATACTTTGTATCTCTTCCAGTCATGTTTTCTCTTCCAATATTGTTTTGAACTGACAGAGTGACTAGGCCAAAATCATTGGCTTTCATGTCTAAGGGAGGCCTAGAACTCTGTTTCTAGGCAGCATCCTTAACCACTACACCATTGACCCAGAAATGAACCCACTAATATTTCAGATTCAGTTTTTTATTAAATGTTTCCATAGGCAATGGATGTTTTACCGTTGATATCATTGTTTCCTGTGAGAAATATTTTAATTAATTAAAAATTGTCCCAACAATTGGTAAATTGTGTTGTAGATTAATGCTCAACATAGGCTATCACTCCAGTTTATTTTCTGACCCTAAGACAAAGCTATACAGCAAAAGACTCTTTTAAATTTCTATTCCTTCCTGTTTCAATCATTCATTTTCATTTAATTTTGGGGTTATGCCACTGTTGAATTTTATTTCATTTTATTTGACAGTTATGGCTTCTTCTCCCATACGTATACATAAAAATGGTTGCTGTTACTGAAGACCACCAATTGATAGTTAAAATACATTTACTATCTCTCGTATATATCAGTATTTTGCCAGTTTTAGTTCATAAATAAAATGCCAGATTTGATCAAAATATAAAAGGATTTTCAGATGTTAGTTAGAATTGATCCATTTGACATTTATATTCTGATTTGAGCGTTAATTTTTATTTCCAGTAGCTCATTATAACATTTAAAAAAGGATTGCATTACATATTAAGCAAACCCAGCTTTGTATATTTAAACTGAGTTGTAAATTTTATGGTTTTAAAATATCAGAAATTCTGTAAGGTAGCAAGTATATGATAATACAATATAGCTTCCCACCTATGGGCTAATTAAAATTACAGAGCCAAGTTTAAATATTCTACTTTAAAAGAAACATATCTTATAGTACAATTTTCTCACCTCATCTCCCATTTGTGGGACAAAAGGAGATCTTCGGAGTCTGATGTTTGTTATCCAGTCAGGAGGTTGAAAATCAGATAACAATGTTTGGTCTGCTGACTGTTGAGAAGCATTTACTTGTGCATTATTATAAAAAAATTACTCAAAATAACTTCATGACTGCATACAAGCCATTGATTTACAGATTTATAGCAAAGAACAGTTCATTTTCCCAGGATTACCAGGATGAATTCAAAAAAATTATGTGTGAACTAAACTATTTGAAGTAAACTATGTTTTACTACACAAAAGATAACAGTTAATAGTTTTATGAACTGCACGTATAAATTTTATTTTACAAATATGTGCAAATTTAATAACAATATTTATAACATGAGATACATTTTTATACATTGAGTGGTGCGGGAACCTAGAGGTGGAGTTCTTGCCTCACAATCATGAGGCTGTGAGTTCAATCCTAGGTAGAGGCAGATATTTCTCTCTCTGGGCACAATGAGAATATATCTGCTGAACAAAGCTCCACATTAGCAACAGGAAGACCATCCGGCCAATAAACAATCAACTCCATTCAGTTGCCCAGACTCCATCCCGCAAGGGATTATGGGTCTTTTAAAAGATGATATTTTTATACATTGTATCCTTCCTTAAAACTTTGCATATAATTTATGCAAAATATATACTTTTGCACATAGTTAATATAGACGAAGAAATATAAAGGAATTCAAGGGGGAAAATTAACTGGCAAAGATAATCTCTAGTGTAAAATAGCAATACCAATGTGTGTTATGTGTGTACAAAATTTACAGCATTGGGGTAACAGAATAGATGAAATGACATTCTGCATTAACTGCTGCGATGCCTACATAGATTTAGACAACCTGGTTCTTAGCGACAGTCTCCCCTATAATATTGAAACAAGTAATTATTTATCTTATGTTCAGTATCCTCACTTACTGACCATTCAATGATCATTCAAAGTCACAATGATGCTGAAAAAGGAGACTTACAACTAGTTCTTGAAGTTGCAGCTATCACATGCCAATAGTCATTGCATCATGATTTGGGCCCTTGGCAACTCGTATTCATTTTCAATAGGTGCTGTGTCCTATAGTCACAGAATCATCATTTGCAACCTTTATAGCCAGCTGCTGACAAGCAAAATCACTTGGGCAGGAAGTTGCATGTTGCTGCCTCATGATATCATGCTTAACCAGCAATGATTCACTTAACCAAGATAGCTAAAACTGATGTCATAGCTTGGTCAGACATTTGACAGTTCACTTTATGACCAGACTGCTTAGCAACAGGAGTGCTAGGCCCAATTGTAGTTGGTAGTAAGGATTACTTGTATTTTCTATAAAAATTAAACCTAGATAACATGACTGGAATATTTCGAACATTTTTAATTTAACATGTCTTAATTTTTAAGACATTTCATTTGCAGATGTATACTGCTTGTATTAGTAACTGCATATTAGTTGCAAGGAAAACTATTTTTGCATAGTTCTTAATTATTCACTACTTGAACTAAGAATAATTTATGATATTAAGTGCTGACTAAATACTGAAAAAGGTCAAATCCCAAGTAATTGTACAGGTATTCCTTGACTTACTACCATAGCTGGGATCAATATTTCCTTTATAAATTACAGTTGTAAAGCAAGTCATCACGTGACTGGACTGGATTTTATTAATTTTTTCCCATGGTTGTTAAGCAAACCACATGATTATTAAATGACTCACATAGTTGTTATCTGCATTTAGTTTTCCCAAATGATTTTTTGACAGAAACTGGCTGAGAAGGTTGCAAACCCTGATTGCTGAAATTGGCTGTAAATCTGAGCAGCTGCCAGGCGTCTGAATTGAGATCATGTGATCGCAAGAGTGGGTCAGAAAGCACTTTTTCCCTCTTGTAACTTTGAACTGTCATCAAATGAATGGTCGTAAATCAAGAATTACCTATATTCCTAAAAGTAGAAAAAACAGATAAAATTCAATACCTCGTGGTTTTTTGGTTTATATTTTTTCCGTCTTTTTCTCCTTCTTTTGGGTGGAGAATTTTTTTCTATTGATACTTCGTCTTCAGAAGAAATACAATATCTAATGCTTTTACGTTGAGACATTCTCACAGGAGGATGTAGGTTAATTCCTGCATCAGCAATCCAGTCAGAATACTGACTTGAAGAATCACTATGAGGGAACAATATTATATAGTACAAGTTGAAAACCAAAATATATTACTGTAGTTTAAAATGTTCTGTAATTAGACTAATGGCTTAAATTCTGTTCTGTTGTTAAATTCTGTAAATTCTAAGATTATTTGAAGCTAAGCTTAAATTCTGTGAGTTTTTAAACAAACAGATGTTACAACATCTATTGTCCTACTGGTAATCTGTATAGTTACACATGTGGAATTAGGAGTGAGCAAGCCACAATACTGAACTTTCTAAAGGTAATATTAATACATTAAAGTTCACAATGAATTTTAGTCATATTTTGCATATTGAAAGCTTAGAATGTTGCATTTTCTATTTTGGCAGTACAGAAACAAATCAGTTTGGAGCTATATATAACATTTCATTAATGTTGTATGTTAATAAAGACACATACGTATGAACTAATACCTTTCAAATATTTTGGACTATCATTCCAAAGAGTTGGACAGGATTACTGAGCTGTAATCAAAACATTCAGCAGATACAAGACTATCAACAGCAGCAGTCAATAGCAAGCCATGCAAACAACAGCACAGCATCTTTTGTAGTATCAAATCTGATATAACTCCTTCTGTATTTAAATTCTAAATTATTCTTTTTCAAGAGGTCCCCACAGAAATTAAAATGCAATATTGCCAAGTTTCAAGTATATGACATGTGTATCAGTGATTTTACCTGGAACTATTACTGCTGGATTTCTTGTCACTCTTCCATTCTTCCTCACGGGAAGTCAAACTCAATCCATCACTTTCTTCTGCTTCCTAAATTAACAAATAGTTTGAGTACTAAGCTATATCCTAACTTAAAGATTATTTATTACACTGCTACTTTATCACACAATTTATCATTCACTAATAAAGTAGAATAGTTTATCAATCCTTTTGCTAGCATCTTTTGCCATGCTGAACACCTCGTGCATACGGCTTATTGAAAAACATATATCGTAAAATCATTTAAAAACATAAGAAAAAAATCTTTCTATTCTATATGTGTTTCAAAGAGAATATGTACACAGTATTCTTTTTAAATAATTCTTAGGCCAAATTAGAATCACTGAAAAAATTGGAAATGCAGGTATTCAGATTAAAGCTTAGTAAACTATCTCCCTAAATAATTGATTTCAGAGTCAAGTTGCTCTTAGAGTTAGGAATTTTCTCCTAATTTAATTAGAATTTTCTTAAGATTGGAAATAAAGATATTGACAACATAAACTCTAGTTTTGGTAATTGAGGATCACCCCCCAAAAAATGTTTTCAAACAGAAGACAGGATTAAGACTTCTTATCCCATGGAGGCACTTCCATCCAAGTCTTAGCTGTACCTTCTAATAAGGAAGAGATTTTCTGTCCCTTCAACTCTATTGAACTAAGAAGCAATACATGTAGTCCTTGACTTACAACCATTCATTTAGTGACTGAAGTTACAACAGAACTGAAAAAAGTGACTTATGGTTGTTTTTATGACCATTGCAGCATTCCCATTCACATGATCAAAATTGGACACTGCTATGTACTTAGGTCAGTTGCAGTATCTTGGGGTCTTGTTATCCACCTTTCGTGACATTCTGAGAAGTAAAGACAATGGGAAAGCCAGATTCACTTAACAACCATGTTGCTAGCAACTTTGGAGCTTGGTGGCTCACGTAGTTAGAATGCTACGTTGATAATCTGCAAGCCCATGTTCAAGACCAGAGTGCTCCTGTGCGATGGGGTAAGCTCCCGTCATTCGTTCCAGCTCCTGCCAACCTAGCAGTTTGAAAGCATACAAACGCCAAGTAGATAAATTGGTACCCATTCGGTGAACTCATTCACAGGGACATGAAAGGAGCTCCCAACTGGATATCTTTCAAGCACTCATGAAGTCACCGGCTAATCCTTTCAATCCAGAAGTACCTCTGAAATGAATATGACAACATCTAACAACTGCAGTGATTCACATAACAACTGTGACAAACAATGTCTTAAAAGGAGGCAAAACTCACTGAACAACTATATTGCTTAGTAACTGAAATTTTGGCTCAATTGTGGTTGTAAGTCGAGGACTACTTGTAATCCGTATCTATTCAGGATTGTGGTAACTGCATGGTAGAACAGCCATGAGAAAAGCTTTGTTTTTACAGACATGGACAACAGGATCATCCTGTGGACACACTGTTAAATGTCCCTTTGAGTCATGTGCTGCTCACTTAAAATATGAATCACAGACATGGTGGATGGGTGAAGACTCAACTAAGATCAATTAGGTACTCTGTTTGGATAATTCCCTAGTCCAGTGGTGAAATCTGAACAGGTTTGCTACTGGTTCACTGGCTGTGCATGCGCACTGCGCACCAAATGCATACAGCGCATGCACATGGGCAGTACGTGCCAAAAGGAGGTTTGGGAAGGTAAGTAGAACAGCGAGGAGGGGGAATCAGCTGTGGTGCGTGAGCTTGCGAATCTTTTTAAAAACTTTTTTAAAGCACTTTAAAGTAAAAAACGCTTTAAAAAGATTTTTAAAAAGGTTCCGATGATCACAGCTGTGGCGCGCAATCGTCGGAACCTTTTTTTTTTTTACTTTTACTGTTCTGGGGAACCGGTAGTAAAAAAATGCTTTAAAAAAGTTTTTTAAAAAGGTTCCCAAGATTGTGCGCCAGAGCATTCTAAGGTAAAAAATGCTTAAAAAAGAAAAAAAGAAAGTTCCAACGATCATGCATCACTCAGCTGATCTTCGGAACTTTTGTTTTTACATTTTTACTACCGGTTCGGTAAACTAGTAGCATTTTTTACTACCGGTTCAGGTAAACCGGCTCAAACTGGTAGCCCTTCACCTCTGCCCCACTCCCTTATAATGGACAATACATGGCATTTACTGAGACAAATTCCTTGTGTGTCCAATCACACTTGGCCAATAAAGAATTCTATTCTATTCATTTATTTCAATCTGTTCTTTTCTCTCATTAAAAAAAACCTGTGAGAGTCATTCTACACTCACCACTGTAGGCATAAGTACACCAGTGGGATCCCTTAAAGATTATATTGATATCACTCATGCATTAGACAGATAAAAGACTAAAAAGACCAAGATTAAGGAACATAAGGAAATGGCTTCTTCAGGAAACACAAAGCTTCGTACTAATAAATAGGGTGAAGCTATATGTAGAGGAGACTTGTTTGCTGCTGTGGGAATTCAAACCACAAACAGCTTTTACTTTGTCCTTCTTTGGATTATTGGAGATTTCATTCTTAAGGAAGGAAAAGTAAGAGTAAATGTGGCAATGATAAAACAGTGCAATTCCTCAAAATGTTGAAGGTTATTCATGGATGGATGGTCTAAGAAACTGAAATAATAAACAAATGGGTTTGATGGTAATCAAGATGGTATAGAATTGAGAAAATCTTTTCCTCTCCTTTCAAATTAATCAAAGAGGACATGCATTGAAGTTCAAGTGTATTCTTAAAGAAAGGTTTCTTCCATTATTGATGAGCAGAAAATTGGAAGTACATCACAGGGTATGGGAGGCTATCTGTCACCTACTCAGCAAACTTACTGGTGTCTTTGGGTTTTATTTATTTATTTATTTATTTATTTATTGATTGATTGATTGATTGATTGATTGATTGATTGATTGATTGATTGTATTTATATGCTGCCCTTCTCCCGAGGGACTCAGGGCGGCTCACAATATATGACAAACAGTAACAATCAATAAAACTACATCCATAAATACAATATCAATAATAATTTAAATTTAAAATTAAATAACCAATTAAAATTTAAAAAGTTAAAAATTAAATA
>JANHFM010003517.1:62300-76176 GCA_032468115.1 Grayia smithii | reverse complement strand
GCCCCCTCCGCGGTCTTGGGTGGTCCGGGGAATGCTGAGCAGGCTACCCTCAGCATCACCGCTATCTCGCCAGCTGACCTGGTCACGCCCGCCGACTCCGACGACGTCTCCACCGCCACAGCCTCCGATATCGCAATGCCCGCCGGCGCCCACGATGCAGCTGTAGCCATCAGCACCATCAACCAATGGCGCTGGCAACGTCGCCCCCACCGCGGTCGTCTCGGTCCCGGTCACCGTTGCATCCGCCGCCATGGCCGTGAAGAACGCCGAGGGAGGAGAGGCCGTGCCCCAGCCTGCTGTGCTCCCGCGGGCTCTGCCGCTCCGTTTCCTCCATCGCCCGTTCCGCCCGGCTAAGGATGTCCCAGAGCCATAAATAGGCTCAAATTAAACCGGGGATCTTCTCCCAGCTGGGACGGGCTGCCAGATAGAAGAACAGCCCGATAATCACCCCCCCGAAGCCAAAAAAGCCCCCAGGTCAGTACCAGCATTCCAGGGAAGCCGCCATCTTGCGCAAGCTCAGAAGAATATGTTCCAACATATTCATAGCCCCCCCCAACCCCCCCCCCCAAAAAAAAACAGGAGAGCTGTTATGAACTTCAAAGCACTGAACTAATTCATCAGAGTTTGGATATTAAAAATTGAAATACTGGCATTTAGAGCAAAGACTGTTCTTTCCAACAACTTCCTGGCATCAATACAGATGATACAAAGTCTTCACATTCCCATTAGTTCACTGCACTGCAAATTTCTCAAGTTTACTTAGGGATTACAATTCAGAAAATCTTGGCATCAAGGAAATGGCTTCTAAAAAACACGGCAAAATTACAAGGCATGATAATTGCAGCTTAAGACTTCTGTTGTATTTACAGAGGCAGTTTAGTAGTAACTCACTTGAGCCTGATCATCAGCTGCCTATGATGGCTATTGGTATCAACCAATCTGTTTCAAGGAAATGTTTTTAAGAAAAGTCTGCAAGGACCAAATCACATAGGTACCAGCCCTATGGAATGGGAAACTCAGTTCCTTAAATAAACGTGGTCCAGAGAAGAATCATGGCTTCCTGAATGATTTCAGCTGGAAATGTGAGGGAAGTGTGACTATCATCTGAAGTGTTTGTGTCCTTACTATAGCATCACCTTTGGTGCGTACAATGTTTCAACAAAAATATACCTAAGCAGATAAAAGAAGGGAGAGAGGGAAAGGAGAGTCAAAGAGGCTCCAAGTAGAGATACATTGTCACATTATTGGTGGATACAAATTATATCCGAAGACTGGCTCAGCAGTTAACTTCTCAAGCACAATGAATACTGAATCTAGGGATGTTCTAGGAAAGTGACTAGGTTCTTAGTTTCAACAATGTTCTGATGACCCCTTGACCATAAAGTCTGCTGCATGAATTCCCATGTTTCCATTTTAGCAAGAATGACATACAAGAGAGAATACTAGCTATAAACTGATGTTGAGCACTCCTCCTTTTTAGTCCAGGAAACTCTATATGAACATTAGTATAGATGAAGAGAATAAGGAAGATTACATTGCCAGAGGTATGCAGGCTCTATTACCTAAGCTAAAAAGGCTAAACCATTTTTAATCTCCAGAACATCCAAATGATATTCAGTATCAGCTCAGACACCTCCCTAATTCACTGAAACACAAGGAGAAGGTAGTACAGCACAATCAGATTTCCAAGATTCTGTTATTATAGCCAACCTCAATACGATCAATTTTAGCCATCCTAGGGAGTTGATTTCTTGGTCTGGGCTACCTAGTGGAGCTGACAAGAACCATAGTACCTTCCAGTATGGCCAATTCTTGAGCCAGGACCAATCCTCCATCCAAATCAGATGGCAACTCAGATTTCTGGTGATCAAGAAAAACAGTTGCACTTATTGTATTTTGCCTTTTCCAACACCAGAAGGTAGACCTGGAAATTCCCATCTAGGGAATTTCTAAAGTAAGGAGTGGTTACTTGTACAGGATGCAGAAACTTTGCCTTCTGACTAAAAGGGGGGATTTAACCCTTTCCTGATGGGTTCATTGCCTGGTGACCAGAATGGCACTTCATGTTAAGTCCAACTACTGCTGAGATACACCATGTATAAAGTTGATAGTATATAACATATCACATTCAAATATGCGTCTACCAGTCTACAACTTTCAGCCTAATTGAATTTAGCACATCTAAATTGGTTATCAGTTGGATTACCTCTATTACAAATTTATCAGTTCATTTAAATGGCTATGTAGTAACTATGATGTACTATCAATCATAAAGTGATTATATAGTTTAACACAGCAAAATGCCTAGTTAAACATCTATTCTATTTGTAACGATAAAAGCCTGGACTTTTAGAAATCAAAGTCAACATTTTTAGTAATATGAATCATTAAGGTAAACCAAAAATGCTTACCTGGTCAATGAATCCAAAACAATCACCTATATCTTCACTGGAAGAATCAGATTGTTCAATGTTGTTCCGTGATTGATACGATGCGTATTTACGCCTAATAAGCCTTCTCTTAGATTGCATCAATGAATCTTCAGAATCACTCTGAATTAATGACATTAATGAATTAATTCATTCAATTAATGAATGAATTAATTTCAATTAATGAAAAAGAAAATCAGGGGTTGAAATAACCATCACTGAAATAATGGATTGAGTTCAGTCAGACTTGCGTTCAAAAATAATGTAATAGACTTAACTACTAGAAAAGCCAATTATCCACACTATTTGTCATCTTTATGGTTTATGCTGGTTCAATAAAGTACAACCCACAGCATGTATTCTTGCTTTTGTAATAATTTTATTTAAATTATTCTTAGCTGCAATGATACATAATTTAACATTACTTAAAACAGCCAAGCAAAAGAAATTGATTTGTCTGGATTTTTAACTGCCATACTTTTTCATAGGCTTTTAAATTACATCTGTGTGTAATTATGCATTTCAAAAGTCGTGGATTTCTTACCTTTTCTGAGGACTGAAACAGTTTCCTTTTCTGCTCTATTGTATACAGCCATTTTTCTTCTTCTCCTTTTGAAATCCTATATTCTTCCTGATTTCTAACATATTATTTTGAAAATTTGTCAGAAAAAAACCTCAAATATGAAAGTAGTTACTACTACTTTATTTATTGCTAACATGTATCTCTAAGAGAACTAACAATTACAAATTAGTTTCCCTTATACAAAAATGGTTCTTCAATTAATCTTAGCTTCATAGTTTATTTCACTAGCAAAAAGATGAAAGAAAATCCAACTCCAGAACCTTTCAATTTAGAACACCATAAAAGCTGGGTTTTTTAACTGAAAAAGAACTAATAGATAGCAAAGACTAGAAAGTGTACTTTTATACTAATACAAGTGTTATTATAAAATGATATCTAAATCAGCCCAAGAGATAAATAAAGCCTAAGAGCAACAATACTGTTTTATCTGTCTGTGGTTACAAACTAAAATAAATGAGCAAGTGCTCATAGTTAGTTTCAGCTTCAGATTTTTAGCTTAATGGGTCTGCTCACCTAAATATACTGGATGTTATTTCTGGAACAACTACTCTTCGCCTCCAAGCCTGAAGATCTCTTTCTGTAGCAATTTGACTTCTTGGAGCATTTTGGTGCATCTGACGGACACCCTCAACTTGACCACTACGTCTCAGACCAATATTAGGAGGTGACTGAATATCTGAGCTTAGCCTGCGGAAATCTTTAAAGATTCATGAAAAATAGATTAACATATATTCTTGAAACAAAAACTTTAGTATCTTCTGCTGGATAATATATCTATTACCATCTTCCAGCATTTATTTAATAATATTTTTATTGAGGTTTACAGATACAAAGATTAAAAAGCAAATTAAAACTAATACAAATATTTTAAAAAGTAGAGAAAAAGAAGAAATAATAATAATGACATACAAAGAATAAACTTCTACATTTTTCATCAAGAGAAGTACGAACAATTTCAGTAACTTATTTCTTTCTCTAATATTTCAACAAAGATAACATATGGAAAGAAGATATCTTATCTTTTAAGAAAGCTTTAAAGCCTCATTATTCAGTCCTAGTCAAGATCCACATTGGAATCTGCCTCAATTTCTATTTCATCCAGAAAAAAATTCTTCCTCTTCAATAATCCCTTTTTTCATTTTTTATAATGGAAGATGATTTTAAGAATAATTTTTGAGAGTATTGTTCCAAGTAATCTTGAATTCTTCCAGGTATTTTTGCTTCATTCAGTATTAATGCATATCTTCAGCTTTAATTGTAATCTAGCTCTTTCTCGTATCTTCTAATGTCAACCTTCACAGCCCCCTTATCATGTCCCCCCCCCACAAATTATCAATATTTTCCACATAGGAAGATTTTATAAAGTTAATTTCAAAATCATATATTGGGCAGGGTGTTGGACTAGAAGACCTCCAAGGTCCTTTCCAGCCTTATGATTCTATTATTTTAAGTCTTTCTGGCCCTTTAATCCATTTATTAATCCATTTATAACTTTCCAAAATCAATTTTATTATCACCCTTTTGCTTTTATTGAAAAATTTTAAAGAAAATTTCAAGTCCTTACACTTGCATAAAACTTTTTAAGGATAGAACCAGTGCAGTCATCCAGTATAATGAAACTTGTCTTTCTAAAGGTTCTTAATATCCAAAAAGCTTTTAACAGGCAATTTCCAAAAGTGATTGAGAAAGGAAGTATGGGAACCCAGTATCCTTTTAAAAACTCTTTAATCTCAATTTGGATAGAGATGCTTTCCCACAATTCCCAGAGCTCTAAAACCCACCAGAGACCATTGTCTTATAGTCTTCTTATGGAAATTCACTGTATGGAGCACTTGCGTACAATGTTGACTCTTTCTTACTCTAGAGAGGAAGTAGCTGATCAATTCAGAGTTCATGTATTAGCAACTGTTCTGGATAACCTAATGTAACCCTCCAGACTCTGCAGTGTTTCATCTAAACAAGGTAAAATGGATTACATTTTATATGGTATTAGTTAGGATGTCCAGATAGCTAATCTTTTTTCAATTGAACAATAGTATCTGAACATTTGAATAGAATTAAGAACTATGAACTCAACTCCAAAAGACATTTTTTAATATGATTTTTTAACTTGCATTATGTATTTTCCCCATATTATAATTAGTTTAGCAATGAGTTGAAGTCTTTGGAATAAAGATTCAGACCATGCAGACAGAACATCTAAAGAATAATACTGAAATAAATATTACGTACAGGGAGTAAAAATCACATCGCAGATTAACATATAAAAGATGATTAACTGCTGTAATAGTTAACAGAAATGTTAAAATATATGACAAAACATTGCATGAATGAGTACTGGTATATAGTCCAGTTATGGGATTAGGAAATAATAAGGTCTTAAGAGAATAGTCTATAAATAAAATTTAAAAGAAGATGAATCTTAACATTTTAGGATAACATTTATCATGAAGGATTTCAAATTAAAATAAACCCAAAGATCAGAAAGTAAAAAGAAATACAACGTATAGAGCGGGTGTCAGCAACCCGCAACTCCGGAGCTGCATGCGGCTCTTTGGACCCTCTGCTGCAGCTCCCTGTCCCATCACTGGTTGTCCCACCCATCGCCCCTTTTATTTCTTTTTTGGATATTTTTGGAAATCGGGGCTGGCTGAGGAATGATTGCCAGCCCCGGCAGAGGCTTCCCTTCGGGTGACCCCCTCTCCTCCTCTCATGACCTCCTGGCCAGCTGTGGCTGAGCCGGGAGCATGCACACGTGTGGGAAGACCCTCCTCAAGCGAGCACCAAAGCGCAGGAAAGGCGCACACGTGGGCGGCTGCTCACTTAAGGAGGGTCTCCCCACGTATGCGCATGTCCCGGCTCAGCCACAGCTGACTAGGAGTCACAAGAGGAGGGGGAGGAGGATTGCTGGAGAATGCAGGAGCAAAGTGCCACATTTGCGCGTAAGGCAGCGTTTGCTTCCTGCTGTTTCAGGCTGGAGTTTGTGCCCTCCACGCTCGGCCGAGGAGCTGCCAGGGGTGGGGAACAACACGACAAGGCGATGGCTGGAGCCTCAGTAAAGGAGAGAAACTGCGTCCTGTTAAGACCCTCCTTAAGCACGCGTGCCTTTGCTGTGCTTTGGGGCTTGGTTGCGGATGGTCCCCCCACACATGCGCACGTTCCCGGCTCAACCACAGCCGGTCAGAGGGTCACAAGAGGAGAAGGAGGGGGGGGAGGAGAAGGATGGTCGCCCGAAGGGAAGCCTCCGCCGCTGTTGGCAATCTTTTCTCAGCCAGCCCAGATTTCCAAAAAGAAGAAATGAAAAGAGTAACGAAGCACCCCAAGAAGAGCTTGCTGGCTTGACCCAGCCACGGCTTTCCAAGAGAGAGAGACAGACACACAGACAGACCAGACAGACACACACACACACATACATTTTGGGGGGGGGAAGGGGAGAGACATAGAGACACACACAGAGAGTGATACACAGAGGTTGTGAGAGAGAGAGACATAGAGAGACACACACAGAGTGATACACAGAGAGGGGTAAGAAAGACACAGTGATACACAGAGAGAGGGGGAGAAAGAGAGGAAGATAGGGAGAGGGGGAAAGAAATACAGAGGGACAAAGAGAGACACAGAAGAGGGGAAGAGGAGAGGGAAGAGAAAGAGGGGGGAGAGAGGGGAAGATAAGGAGAGGGACAGAGGGATACAGATATATACAGAAATAGGGGAGAAAGATAGGGGGAGAGAGAGACATATATATAGAGAGAATGCTTTTGTGGCTGGGTAGGTGTGGCTACAGGGGTCATGTGACTGGGTGGGAATGAGTGACATCGAGTTGGCCCAGGTTTTGTGGCTCCCAATGTGTGTGTTTTTTTGTGGGAAATGGGTCCAAATGGCTCTTTTGAGTGTTTAAGGTTGCAGATCCCTGGTATAGTGAATCCAACAAACCTGTCTCCCAAGAAACAAAGTGTTTTAATTGTGAAATATTCCCACTCAAATATACCTCCCACAAATATACTGGCATTAATATTTCTCCCTAAATCTGAACTATGCTTGAAGACTGGAACAGTTTTCCCTCATAAAAATAAAAATGTTCTTTAGAACACTATGTAAATTATGTACTTTTAAGAATGTACAACATTCTAAAAGCCTTAGATTCTCAGAATGCAAACTGTGCCCATGTTTCTGTTGTTAACCACCAGGAATCTCTCAAAATTACTGCAGCCTAGCATTAGCTAGGATTATAGCACTGAGATTTATATATCACTCCACAGTGCTTTATAGCACGCTCTGAGTGGTTTACATGTCAGCTTATTGCCCGTAACAATTTGGATCCTCATTTTACCGACCTCAGAAGATTGAGTCAACCTTGAACCAGTCAGGATCAAACTCTTAGCTATGCACAGAGTTAACCTGCAATACTGCATTCTAACCACTGCACCACCACAGACATACAAAAACTGGTGATTAACAACAGAAATAAATATTCAAAATACTAGCAAATATTTAAGAACTAGGAAACAGCAAAAATTAACTTCATTTTAAACTACCAACCTCTTCTAGGTGTTTCTTGTCCATAGTGTGGATTAGCTGAAACAATATCCTGGTCTATGCCAATTCTTTGATCCTGCAATTGTTGTAGATGTCTAATCATGCCATCAAGTATGCTGGGCTCCAGACTCTGTTCATCCTGCTCAGCTGTCTGTTGTCCTATTACTTGCTCTATAACCTCTCCGTCACCTTGCAAAAGTTAAACAGAAATATTTATTTCAGTATGAAAGAATTTTCAATAAAACATGCCAATAGTATTGCAGACTCATGTAATTAAAAGTGTTCATTTATACTCTTGGGAAAAGAATTCACTCTTTTTGGATTTTTTGAACAAGCATCAAATGTTGATACTATGGATTCACTTACAACCCCACTTCCTTTATATATTAGGATCACACAAAATTTTAATAATATACAAATGAGTATTATGGAGATTTTCAATCATCCAGGTCATGATTGTTCCAAAGGTACTTTTTCAAAAGGCAACTGGACTTTGTTTTTTTCTTTGAAAACATTTTGCTTCTTATCCAAGAAGCTTCTTCAGAACTGGAACATTCAAAAGATATGAACAAATTATTACATTAGGATGGCACATATCAGATATATAATATGTGAAGGTATACAATTCTGCATAGCTCAACAAGTACAGCTAAGTATAATGCACCTTGACAACAGTACTTTAGAAGCATCTTTGGGACAGAACTTTCTTATCCGTTTATATAAATATTTAATCTGAAAGTTCTTCTTGCTTACTGTTAGAGGAGGTAATCATTCAATGTTACTTTCCTCTTACCCCTAAGAAAATTGGAAGTCTTGAGTGTATAAAGGCTTCTCCATTCTTCTTTCCATAAAAAAATATACATTGGGCAAACTTAGAAAAATATCCTTTTCAAGAATGGGCAAAAAGTAGCTAATGAGAAAGTGCATAGAAAGGAAAGCCAGGAATCAAACTTTTTGTTGCCTATGGATATATCTAGAATCTTTGATTCTTTGTAATTAATGTTCTCACAAAGTGGCTACTATGGGAAATATGGGAAGACATTAAAACAGTTCTTTTGCTAAAACACAAAATGATTAAGTTGCCCTCTTGTCTAAATGAATATCCTTTAAGAGTAACATTCTTCGTTTTTGTCAAGATGTAACAAGGCAAATCTTACTACAGTTTTCCCAAATAGCTAAAAAACATTGTTAAAAAAACCCTTCCTCCAAAGACACACCAATGGGAGAAATAGTTTTTATGTAAAAGGAAATTTGAATGAATTATAATTTCATTTAATGTGAGAACTGTATGTTCTCTTGAGATGTATTTTCTCAAGTAAATTTTTTAAAGCCTAACGATAACTCCAGCAAAGGAGACAGAATGATGGATGTACAGTGTGGAAAATGTTTCAAGTTAAAATTTTGTGGCATCTCGTATCTCATAGTTTCATTGACTGTTTTCAACATTGAAGCACCACTGGAATTTTCAAATAGTCTGGCCAGTTAAAATGGCACATTTCATACTTGTTTCACAATTTATTTATTTATTTATTTATAACTGGATTTCTATGACACCCTTCTCCCAAGGGACTCAGGGACTCAACTGAAACTTAAAAAGAAAAGTTTTTCTTACTGCTGCATGTGTAAGAGAGATCTGAATTCTGGGGAAACCTACATTCATTTTGAGGATATAAAACAGATCAGAACGTATAACAATAGCATTTTTGTTGAAAATTCCAAGATTTTTTCAGTAAAAGAATATTGGTACCAAAGCATTAATATTTTATAGCTTAAATATCATGAATCTAATATAAGTACAATTCAAAAACAACATCTTTATGTAACATTTTTATCAGGTTTTATCAATTCCAAAGGTAAGATTTTTGCCATAGATTTAAACATTCCTTTCATACTTGTTGCTATATATCCCAGTTGAGGAATCAGATGTTCATCTGCACAATTCTCTCTTCCTGGTACCAGTCGCTGGTACTTTGTTGGGTGGGGATTTCCATCTACATCTACCAAGAATGGAGGAGGCATGAGGTGGGGTGCCTGTTGTGTCTGTTCATCTAGGACATAATTATTAGAATCTCGAATCAGTGGTCGATAGTCAGTGTGGAAGAACATCTGATCAGGAATCTAGAAAACAATGAAGCTTATATATAGTTAACTTTATTAACTATATCTAAACTAGGTATGTTACAGTGAAAACAAAAAAGGTAAACTTCAGGAAAATTATCTTATGAGAAATATTTAACAAATTTCAATCACTGGTTTCCTAAGAAGCAAATTGTTGTCATAAGACTTCTTTTGATCTAGCACAATCACTCATATAAAGTATTTTTTTAATTATTCCTTTTGCAGAAGATGCTTCTCTATGTTCTCTTAAATCAATCTCCAAGAAGGGCAATATTTTACTATAATTCCAGGCTATTTTTTTCTTCAATCTTTGGTGTAATAGTTGAGACTTTTCAAGGTAAATATTTGGTTTTGCAAAACAACAGACTGGGCATCTAAGGCTAAGAAATGTTTAATCTGTGTTTACTCAAAATATAACTGAATTGTCTGTGTTATACACAAAGGAAAATTGGTGAATTACTTTTCATAAATTAAATTTTACATTTAAATATTAACACAAAGGATTAATAGTTTAGCAACAATAATTTCTAAATAATTTCTCAATAATTTCTAAAATTTATAAACAAAAGAAAGCCCATCTTTTGAGACTAGAGAAGGCAACTACTTGCAGTGATGTACCTTCATTCTTTTTTTTAAAAAAAAGAAAGGCAATATGTTGTTCAGTTCTCAATCCCTCTACAGACTGAGGTCTAACATCACCAATTTACCAATTAAACTTTTGCTGAGTGTATGCACATGAAATAAATGAATACATGACAAGATTGCTGAGATTAGAACATTATATATTTTAACAGCTAAAAAAATAAAGCTGAAAGAATACCTTTTCATATGATTTGTTACAACCAAACCCAAATATCAAGAGATGACCATGAGAATCTGTACAGGTAAAATGCTGGCCATCTGATGAAAACTTGCAGTCGAACACAGCACCATGTCCTTGACCTTCAATCTAAATAAAATTCAAAACAAAAACTTTCCAGAACTGCTTATAGCTTTTCAGATGAAGTCTTATCCAACTGATGACCTCTGCCCCATTAGCACAAAATGTGCATCTCAGCAAGCAGCTAAGATTAGTAAAAGGAATCAGTCAGTTACTTAAAAATAATGGATGGCAAGGCAAATTGAAGGATATAATATTGGCTAATTACAATTGTGTAATTAGGTCACTTCAGCTTTGTTAACTATGCCACAGCCAGACAATATAATTGTATCTTGTACGATTCAGTTACAAATGCTAAGAATGAATAATTTAAAAATAATTTTAAAAATGAATAACTAAGAATAAATGCTAAGAAGTTAGTTGGTCTTGGAACCCTATTTTAACCTATATAAAGATAATCCTGCTTCCTGCTCTAACTCTGATTGATTAAATTGAAAAATAACAAATGTAAAAAGATATATCTGAACATATCAGACCAATGGCTGCCCTGGGTCATTAAATGAGATGGGCAATCATAGAAATTGAGTGAATAAAAAAATAAAAAATACCATTCCTTTATATGCCAATTGTGCATTTCATAATAGAACGACTATCGTTCTTTAAACATGGTGTTCCATTAAAGCACAGCGAGGATAACTGTGGCCTTAGGCTTACATTTCATTGCAGTCTAATTTCAAAAACCTTTTAAATGTAATCATATCACTAGCAAGAATAGTATTTTCTCTTTTACAGGAATCATCAGATAAAGAAGAAAAGGGAAAGGAGATGTAAATTCTAATCTTAATTTATACTGGCATATATATCCTTTACAAATTAGCTCCAAAAGAAAATAACTTTTATCAGATAAATAACTCCTCAGTCTAGAACAGGGGTGTCAAACTCAAGGCCCATGGGCCAGATCCGGCCAACAGGGTACTTAGATCTGCTCCGCGGGGTTACCCTGGGAACAGCTAAGGACCATCCTATGGTTCCTTGGCCTGGCGTAGGCTGACCGGGTGCTGATCTACAACCTGGTGGTGTCTGGCACCGTGCTGGAGGAGGCTGTGGCAGCCGAAAATTTGTCTCCTCCTCCTGACCTCTACTGGTGGTCTCCCATCTATTGCTGAGAATGCTTTGGTTACAAAGCCCGGTCTCCTTGCATGGAGAGGGTGTAGACCTTCCTCTGACCCACATACTTTGCCCTCTTGCACAGCAACCTGACCAAGGAGAGTGAGCACAGCAGTAGCAGCCTTGAGGAGAAGGTAAGTGCACCCTGGCACCCCCTCAGGGAAGAGGGCTGGGCTGTGGGACCCTAGTGCCCTGGGAACTCGAGGGCTGGGCTGGCCGCTTGCCTTCTGCTGCCTAGGGCTCTGGACAGCCTGCACTGCTGTCTGGAGATCCTACGTGTGGCCTGCCTGAGAGGGATGGCAAGGGTCCTCTAGAGGACAAAGGTTTAGCCCTCTCCCTGGTCTCGCCTTCTTCCACTGGAGACAATGGATCTCCCCAGACCTCCCCCAGGCCACTAGAGGCACCCCCAACATAAGTGACATTGAGCTGGCCATGCCACCCCGGCCACACCCACCCAGTCTCCCAAGATCAAGTACAATCCTGATGCGGCCTTCAATGAAATCGAGTTTGACACTTCTGGTCTAGAATAACAAAACTTGACTTTTTAATAATTAGTCATTGCAAGTCTATACAACTGACAATTATTATTAAATTATTAATACTTTAAATCTGATGTGCACTTAGAAATATAATTGGGAAATTGAATTGCCAAAGTGAATTATAATAATAAACTTTTTTTAACAGAAAATTTTCATTTTCTATTGAAATTGCAAATAATATAGTGTTTTCCAAAATCCTCCTTCTTAGATTAAATTAGCTGCCTGGTGCTTCTAATAAATAATTATTTAAATGGCAATAAAGCTGAAAGTAACTATTTTAAAAAATGCATGCCTTGCTAAAACAATACTTTTACAAATAATATTTACCATATTAAAATAATGTTTCATTTGAATGCCTTTTTCTAAATCCCAGATAAAGATATTGCCATCATGGCCTGCAGACAACATAATCCTGGAATCAAATGGATGGGGCTCCAAAACAAACACTTCATCCGCATGTCCCTTTTTGAATAGAAATTAATGTATTAGTCATGGAGAAAAGTAGATTTTTTCATTATTGCTAAATTGCAAGCAAATATTTATGGAGATTCTTAATCATCATGGTTATCCCAAAGGTGCTTTTTCAAAAGGCAACTGGACTTTGTTTTTCCTTGAAGATGTTTCACTTCTGATCCAAGATTCCTTATTTCCAACTTCTTTTGCCTTTTGAAAAAGCACCTTTGGGATAACCATGACCCGGATGTCTGAGAATTTCCATAGACAATTTATTTATCTATTTATCCAAATTTAAAATCCAAAAAGATTCTGACAACCCCATCTTTCTGAGGCATAGGGATTACCAATCATGGAAATTTTGCTCTGTTACATATCGTGTTTCCCCGAAAATAAGACATGTCCCAATAATAAGCCCAATTGGGCTTTTGAGAACATGCAATAAGCCCTCCCCAAAAGTAAGCCCCCCCAATACTTAGACGCATGCGCGGGGGGAGAAGGGAGGGGGAACATCAGAGCCACTGCTGCCCAAATTCAGCAGGCCAGATTCGGTGAACCGTATGCACCACTGCCGCTTGAGAGGAGAGAGAGAGGAGGTACTGCAAGACAGCCCATTTCTGACATTCTTCTCCCAGGGGGTGGCAGCGCATTCAGCTCCCCAAATCTGGCTTGCCAATCTCAGCCAGCTAGAGGGAGTGGCAGGTGGGAAGGGGTGAGGCAGTGGAGAAGCGAGATGCATGGAGGGAGACAGAGCTCCTCTTGCCATCTCTTCTCCCCACCCTTGCCGGGTCTGGCAGGAGCTGGAAGTCAGGTAAGACACAGCGGAGAAGCAAGATGCATGTCTTACCTGACTTCCAGTTGCTGCTATGTCCTGTTGGCATGTGATGGAGGAAAGTCCCTGGGGAAGTGTGGCCAGCAAGAGTCCCACCGGCATGGCCGGCAACTGAGGGAGGGGGAAAGAGAGGGTTGCTTGAAGCCCAGCGAGGCACCTGCTCCCTCTCAGACCTTGAGATACTCTGTCTTGAGGAGGCCGAGATGCTCAGTGTCTCCTTGAAGAGAGCCTGCGTATGCACCAGCATTCCCAGGAAGTTGTTTTTGAGGCGACTTCTCCAAGTTGGGGGAGCTGGAAAACAAGTTTTGGCAGGGCCAGGAGCACGCGAGCCATGAGGAG
>JANHFM010003517.1:23814-39617 GCA_032468115.1 Grayia smithii | reverse complement strand
CAGGAGCAGGTATGGTGATTACAGCAGTTTTAGGATGAGAGTATAGATGATTAAGCCCAGAGGGTCTTTCAGCAAAACAGTGGATCCATAGTGGAGGTGAAAACAAATCAGATGGAACAAAAAAATGGGCCAGAAATTGAGGAGAGGGAAACAAGGGGAGGCGGATAAAGCAACCATCCCCAGTTGGAACCACCCTCCATAATCAGGATGGGGGAATAGAAAATAGAAAATAGAAGGGGGAGGCAGATGGAACAGCCATCCTCCTAGGTTACCCCCTCAAACCCAAGGCCTCATTCCAGAATAGAAATATTAGCAACCCTAGCCCCCAAGATCTAAAAGGGGAGCTCCAGGTCACTACAGAGGTTGGGTCAGAGAATAAAAAAGCTGAGCCAGCCCATTTAGGATCCCAGGTGGTCCATGGATGCTGAAAGGCTGGTAGTGAAGACGGAGTTAGGCCAAAAGGAATAGGATGCAGCGATCGGCCCTGCTGTAATCACAGTAGCCAATCTCACCGCCTCTGCTGCCATCCATGATGTTGCCGCAGCTATCAGCACCACCAATCAGTGGTGCTAGCCTCGTCTTCATTGTTATCATCACTTTAGTGTGTTTCATTGATCTATCCTGTTATAAAACATTTAGACTGGGTTAGGGTGGCATGTTCTGTGATTGTATTTCAACAGACAGAAGATTCATGTGGGAAGAGTTGTAATACCCCAACTGTAAAACATGTAGCTTTAACATATTCAAATGTGAAAATCACATTTAAGTAAAATAAAGTAGCACAAAGGGATATTTAGAGATGGGACTTACTCGCATTACAGCATTAACAAGATTAATGACTGACATTGAAATGTTTAGGTTCCAAAGTCATGCATAATAAAGTTTGCCTCATTACAAATCATGCCAACAAAAAGCTTTCTCTAGACAGAAATGGGGGAATGTGAATAATGACACATAAAAGATACTTTTCTGAAGAATATCTAGTTCTATGTTCCATACTTGGCTACATATTACATATTTTAGTCAAGTAAAATTTTTATTTTTAGCTATAAACTAATTTGTACTAAACAAAGCACATCTTTCACTTCTCCACCTTTCCATGTAGCTATATTAATCTGGGAGATTCGGTATTTTAAATTTGTACACTTTTTTATGCCCTCTGCATTCTAGTAATACTGATAAAACTATAAAAAGTTCTTTCACCAAAGTGCATTTAGGCACCAGGATTAAAATTCTACTTTTCTTACTACCACTGCTATTGCAAAACAATCTTGCAATGACTGCCATTAGATACTCATTCAAGGCATGGTAATGCAGGGCACTTCCTCCCATTTTATATTCCAGATGAAAGGGTTACCTGGGAGAGAGAGATATGGGAAATATGGATAGGACAGGACTGAGCGAAACTTCAAATACAAAAATAGGAAAATCTCCATCTATCAGTGACAAGATGAATTCCAGCAAAGGCAAAAATTGACAGCTTGCTAAAACATCTAAGATATTAGGAGCCAGCTTATAATATAAGTCAGTGATGGCTAACCTTTTCTGGACTGAGTGTCTAAAACGAGTGCGTGCACACGAATCCCCAAAATGCAATGCATACGCACCCTCCTCCGCACATGCGTGTGACGAGACCAGAACAGCTGGCTGGCGGGAGGTGTGCACGTATGCAGTGGAGCTGAACTGGGGCGATGGCTCGCGTGCTATCAGAGAGGGCACTGCGTGCCACCTCTGGCATGTGTGCCATAGGTTCGCCATCACGAGTATAAGCAAACAGCATACGTTAAACAAAATGAACAGGAACCATAATATTAAGGAAACCACTTTATGACCTATTATATTCTCTAAAAGCTGTTTTGATTCCTTTTTAAATCATCAAATAAGGAACATTGTATATACAGTAATAGGGTTGTGGTTTCCTTAATATCACAGTTCAGTTTACTGTGTTATCTTCCCCATGTTCTATCAAATTCACCATGTAAATGGCAATATATTTGTTTTGGAAGGAGAAATAATAAAAATCTCAATGAAAGCTCTGTTAACCAGTTAATTGAAAGAACAAAACAATGCATGGTCAATATTTGAAGGATTTCGAAGGAAAAGCCAATAAAAAACCCACATGAAGTTGGTTAAGATCAATAGAGTTAAAGAAATTTATTTTAATGGCTCAAGAATAGTTTTTGTCAACTAATTGCAGGAAGACAAAAATTAAACCTCAAACAACAGCAATTATCACTTTTCTAGTAAAAAGGGTAAAACAATTGACCAAACAGATAGGCACCTTGTTCATAACATGCCTGATATAACAGCCATTGAAAAAAAATCTGGTTCATTGTTATTCCAGGTGATACTAGGATTGAGAGAAAACAATTGGGAAAAAAATATAATACTCACAGATTGAATGTTTATGGAAAAATAAACCCATTGTTGTACCAAATGTGATTGGAGCCCTTGGAATTTCCTTGATACCTGGAAATAGTGATCAGATCTGAACGTCCTGATTTTATACCACCACCCTGCATGGAAACTGCCTATATTCTTAAATGGTACCTTGATTGGGTATCATCAACATATTGATACCAAACCGGCAGATGACTCACCCAGTGGCTTCATGTGGATGTTGAAAACAAAGAATAAAGTCCTGCAGCACCTCACCTGATGTGATTGGGAAATAATCTCTCCCCACCAATCAACATAGAATGAACATTAGCAAATATGATCAGGGAATATATGCCTTCGTTTCTTCTATATTTCTTATCAACAAAACCAATATATTAAATTGAAAAGTAACAAATGTATTTCATAAGTTTGGCCTAATGGGTCCTGCCTTAGCCATTAAAGCCAGTTGGGCGACTTTGGGCCAGTCACTTTCTCAAACTAACCCAACCCACCTCACAGGGTTGTTACGGGGAAAAACAGGAGGAGGAACATATGTTGGATATGTTCACTATCTTGAGTTATTTGTAAATAAAGGCAGCATACAAATAAGTGCATTAAAAAATAAAAATACTGATACAATAGTCAGTATCTTAACATAATATGAATGTATTGATCCTATGAAACCCCACTTATTTTGTATCGATTTCTCATCAAAGATTTTTTTTAAAGAACTGTGATTATACGCAGGAATAGCCAATGAGACCAATAAAAAAATATTTCAAGTGATTTTGATAAAACTAATCAGAACCAAAGAGAACACTTCTGCAGATTTGTAAAGGCAATGAATGTGGGGAGAAGAAAAACGGAATACCAATACTTGTTTTGTTTTCTAATTGTCAATTCAGAACCAGGACTGATGAGTTCTCTTCCAAGGACAGAAGATGAGATCTTTGCCCTGGTCTTCCTCTAGAACAGGGCTGTCAAACTCCTAGTCTGTGAGCTGGATACATCACATGCTGGCCATGCCCACACCCGGTTTAGTGAAGGGGGGAAAAGTCCCAATATGTCACACGACATGAGTTTGACTCCCCTGTCCTAGAAGTTAAAGCTTTTCTGGTGACTCTATTCCTATAATTGAGAACAGAATTTTCACTACCATTCCTCTTGCTAGATTGTACGCTACTTCCGCAAAATCATCAGTATAATTCACTACAAAAACTACTAAAAGTAGTAACAGCAAGCATTTGTGATCTCGCATTAACAGAAATAAACTTTAATGGTAGCAATTTACAGACTGGGGAAAAACAATTACCATTTAATTTTCCAATTATTGAATTACGGTAAAACAAGACATAATTTAATTTTGTAAACTATAACATAAAAGTTGATTTAGAGTCAAGTTGAAACTGTAAAATTGTCAATATTTTATTAGATCATAGGATGAATCACATAAAATATTCAGTTTTTTCTTCCAATAATTGAACGTAAACTCCATGTTATCACAATTTCTTTGATAACACATTCAAATTTGAAAAGTACCAGTGTCTCAAATACTGCCAAGTCAAGTCGTATCGTTAAACAGAAAATTTATACAGCACACACACTACACACCCAGATCCCCAATCTTTCACAATGTATTAGAAAACTTGAAAAAATAAACTACAGCTGTACTACAAAAAATAACTCTGTCATAGATTAACTTGAAAGTAAGATCAACCATCAAGGAATCAAAGATGAGAGCTGTGAATCCCCCACACTTATTTTCCTTGAGGCAATGCTTCTCTTAATAGTTTATTGAACTATCTTTCAATCCACAGAAGGAATAAGCAACTTATATTCTACTAGCATATACTTAAGTATTGTTTTCAATTAAGAGCTAGAAATTTAAAGAAGCAATCCTGTATTCATTAAAACGAAAATCCTACATAGAAGATATATTGTAAGTTGCCCACCTGGGCTTCTGGAATGTTAAACCTACAATCCTATGTATGTTTATTGAATTAAGTGCCTCTAAATGGACATCCAGAAGATTGCACTGTAAAGTAGTAAAAATTTGAAAACATTCCTTCATCTAACATTCCATTAAATTACTGGTTGTACAGAGAACATATAACCAGTACATGATTTTAATTTCATTAAAACAAGGCATATACATTCAATTACATTAAAAGAGATATGGGGAAAGATCCTATTTTAAAAATGTATTTGCTAAAATCACTAAAAAAACTTGCATTTAAAAATAGTTGATAAAAATATTCCTCTGGATTGTACAAGGCAGCGGTGAGAGAACCACTGATTAAAGACAGTTACTCAGATTTTTCTTCTTTTTCTCCTGGTGTATCAGATACTGGCTCCTGAAAAAAAGAGAAAACTTACTAGTAGTAATACTTTATTTCCAAGTTCAAACTTAAAAGCACTTAAAATGTGTCAAATTTGATATATAGGCCAACAAAACTTTTATATCATGAGCCAAGATGTATTAAATCATCTCAATCAGTTTAAAATTTCTGCTTCACTGTAGCCATTATAGATTAACATGCTCAATCCACAAGAGGAAATTTGGAATAAACTATGAAACACAATGAACTAAACAATGAGCATGCACTCTGAATTTAGGAGATTTAAGGTATACAATACTGCCGCATAACTAAAAGCTACCGTGACTTATATCATATCTGCATTTTCTGCAATTCTATTCTCTTATTAAGAAAACATAGGAATTACTGAATAATTAAGCTAGAGAATGTTATTTCATTATACTCAAACATAATATAAAAATGACGTGGTTGAAATTTGATGAATTGATTTATGTGCTGTGAATATTCAGGCTGAAAACTGTTTTGTTCTCTGTGCTTTTAAACAGGAGTATTTATAGTGGACATTAAGTCAAATCTATTTTTTCCATTAGATATTTTATGGAAAAGAAACAGCAAATAGAGGACTAATTTACCAAACCCACAAGACCCCACTTTTTGAATCTAGAATAAAAGTTGAACTCCAGTGCCATTTTCAACCCTTGAACCCTTTTCTATTTCTTTCCTACTGCCCCTTCACCCCATAAATAAGTTTTAAGACACTAAATTTTTAAGTGTCGTCACATAAATCCAAACAGCAAGCTGCAAGGGGATGGTAGGAGGCATCTACATACAGTTCTCTACTGAGGTGAAATGAAGTCTATCTTTTGAAACAGACAAATTCACTTAAAAGAAACTCCAGATATCTATGAAGGTTTGATAGAATTACCTCCTCACTTTTTGTTTCTCCATTTTCTGCAGGCAAGTTATCCTTTAATTCTTTCTTGTTATTATCTTCAGTTTGTTTCTCTTTAAGTCCTTTTCTCCCTTTTGTTGAAGCTCTCTTTTCCTCAGACTTAACCTATAGCAATTCAGAATAGATAATTCATAAAGGCAATTGTTAACCATTGATTGCTAACTTTATTTCTAAACCACTGGGCAAAGCATACAATAAGTTACTCAAATAAAGTTATTCTTATAAATTATCGTATTTTTCAGAGTATAAGACGCACCTTTTTACCCCCAAAGAGGGTGAAATCTGGGTGCGTCTTATACACTGAATTTGGTGGGATGAGGGGGGGGAGTTGCTGCGATGGCGGTGGCAGCAACAGCAGCAATGGCAACAACAGACAGCTGATTGGTGGTGTTTTGCAACTGCCAATCAGCAAGGCAAATAGCAAACACTTCTGGAAACCATTTGCTAGAGGGGAATTCTCATCTCGCCGCCAGACCTGCCTCAAAACCACCTTCTGGAGGAGGAATTCTGGGAGTTTAAGTCCACAAGTTGTCAAGTTTGAAGACTTCTGGGTTAGGGTGGGTGCGGCTCTTTGGGCCCTCTCCTGCAGTTCCCTGTCAATGATCCCAGCACTGGGTGGCTCTACCCCTCCCCCTCACCTGCCCTGAGAAGGGCAACTGCAGCGGATAGAGACTTGCTCGGTATTCCAGAGCAGGAGCAAAGCGCCCTTCTACTTGCCTCTTTTTCCGCACCTTGGCTGCTGGGGGAGATGCGTGACTTTGCTCTGCACTGAGACATTGGCTGGGCTGCCCAGCTGCAGCTAATGCTGCTTGTTGTAATGGGCTCCAGGAGGAGGACGAGGGGACACTGTCTCCCGTTATGCAGCACACTAAGTTTCAATGCAAGAGCCACTAGCAGCCATGGAGCAGCGAAAGGAATATGAGGAGATGCGCCCCAGCCAGTGTCTTGGGGCAGAGAAAATGACGTGTATCCCCATATGCCTCTTGCTGCTAGTGAAAAATACGGGTACTTACAAACAAGTAGTCCTCGATTCACAATAGGAATTGAGCCCCAAATTTCCATTGCTAAGCAAGGCAGTTGTTAGTGATTTTTGCCGGTTTACAATTTTTTGCTAGATGTTAAGTGAATCATGTGGTCATTAAGCAAATCTGGCTTTCCCCATTGATTTTGCTTGTCAGAAGCCCTCTGGGAAGGTTACAAATTACCCTAGGACAGTGCAACCATCAAAAATACATTCCAGTTGCCAAGCAGCCAAATTTTGATTCTGGGGTTACTATCATTAAGTGTGAATACGTATCATGTAACTTTTTACAGTTCCATTGTAAGTTTGAACGAATGGTTGTAAGTCAAGGACAAACTGTATACTACAATATTAAATTTTTGTTGAAAAGAGTTTTACAATTTGAAAAGTTTTACAAAGCTAAGTCATCAGATGGTAAATTATAATAGAGAGACCATGGTAGTTAAAGCGCATATTTTTAAATCATCAGCCTGCTTTCAAAGCAGAGTTCAAGTAATCGAATATACTTCCCACAAAAAATAAATCCTTACCTTTGAAGTGGGCTTTTTTGGTTTTATCTCGACTTTGGCAATGACAGGTTTCTGAAAGGAACATAAATACGTGTTTATTATGCCCCCCTCTTTCTACAAATTACAGTAATAAGTCAACCGAAACTTCTACTCACAGCCGATAATCGTGCGGATCGCCTCTTCGGCTGTTGCAAAACAGAAGGACAAAATCCTGAAGTTAATAGCCTGCTCAGTACTACCTACATAACCTCTTTCCTGTTTCTGTTCCTATTCCAGCCACGCAACAGACACTTACCTCTTCTTCAGCAGGATTCACCTGTAATGAAAGTTAATAGTATTAAAAACCGCGGGAGGCGACATCGCATGCGCATAAGAGGCTGAAACCATACCAAGAGCTGTGACCTCACGGCGCGCACGCCCCCTTTCCCACCGCCGTATCGGGATCTCTAGTCTGAGGCCGAGTTGCGCCAAAGGCCACGCATAATTTAAGAGCCGGGGGTGCGCTCGAAGCTTTCGGAATGCTATCAGCCTTCCGAATTACTTCGAAGGGAGGTCAACTCGCGGCCAGTAATAATCGCCACGTCCCCCACCCCCCACTTGGCTCCCTCCGTGAGCACCGAAATACTGGGCCTCACACCGAAGTCGCCGCAGAAAACTTTCAATTTTAAAAGAGAACGCCCTCCCGGACTTATTTTTTAAAATAAAATTTATCAATCATAAAATAAACGGTAAGATGAGGTAACGATGAGAAAGAGATTGTGCGTCCTTGACGCACGTTAGTGTGTGCACGCGCCTGTCGCCAACCTTTCTCTTCGGCATGGCTGAGTAAGCTGCCCTCGCCTTTTCTTGTGCTTTATATTTTTTTGCCCTTAGCGTCAGGCCGCGCGGGCGCTTGGTTCTTACAACCGGAGCGGTGACGACTGCTAGCTCTTACTCCAGCCTACGGGAGCCGGATTCTCACTGCTGCGCACAAACCGTCTCTTGCCTGCTGATCCCCCCCCCCCCATCCCAGCAGCGCCAGCGGCACTGCAACAAGATCCAGCCGGATTGAAAGGAAGGGAGGGCGTGCGCGCGCTCTCTCTCCTGAGCGCCGCCCTCTCTCGCCTGGGCGCGCTTCTTCCTATTGGCCGCCTGACTTGTAGACTAATACACCTCAACACTCGGCCCCATCTGCAAGGCCAGAATTGTTCCTTTGAATTTGGTCTACCTCGGAGACAAGGATGCCTTGTAGGCGGATTTAACCGGGCTTCCGCCCACTTCGTTCCCGTCACAGTAGAAATGTGACAGACGGCCACCGCATCTGCGCAGTATTGCTGAACGGCTTCTGTGAGGCACCGTCGCGCCGCAAAGATGCGCGCTTGCGCATTTTTGACAAGTGGGCGCCCGCTTCAAGTGTTTTTCTGCTCGCGTAATTATTTATCCTGAGAACAGCGTTTCTCTTTCTCCTTTTTCTTTGCATATCTCTAACCCAAGACATGACTGAACTACGTGTTGAGGCGAAACATTTGACGACGGAGGGTGGCGCATGGCTTCTCGTCCTGAGCTCCGTGTTCTTATGCAACCTCCTCAAAATCCTTCTACCCTCCTGTTCTTCCATTGTAAGTGTCAATGGTCCATCGGGTTTCCATGGCGACCGCATCTGATGCACTCTTTGACCTTTTATTTCTCAGTAGAAGAGAAATTAGTGAATTGTCCCCCGGGGATGCAAGAGAGATGCCTGAGAGGAAACATTCTAAGGTCGCTTCCTACCCCATTTTTATTTTCTCCTTATATTTAGTGTGGCAACACTTCCCAATCTAGAATTATGCTGCAAGTCCAAGATTTGCTAGCTTGCATGGATACAGCAAATTATAGTCCCAACACTTGTTCTTTCAGAGATGTTTCCTTGCCAGATTCCTCAATACCTTCAACAGTGACATCTTCTAATGTACTCCCTTCACTGAAAAAGTTCTTTAGAATTCTGGGAGACATTCGGAGATGTAGTTTGAAAATAACGTGTTGAGCTGTATAACACAGTTAAAAATGGAAGTGCTTTGTGACACTTTGTATTACATCATAAAATGATTTATGATCATTTTGTGTCATTAAATGCTTTACAACATTTGCCAGATTTCGGTTCCACAGGAATCATGGGTTCCATGTTTTGGACACAGCCCATTTGAGGTATCTTGGTTCAAAAATGGTTGCCCTATGATGCACTGCTTTGCCCAGTTAAAAGACACACACAGTTTTTAGTATATAGTTTCAAAATGAAATATCCATTGGATCGGGGTGTCAAAGCTGAATAATCATTTGAAGTTTATGTTGTATATGTTTTTATATTTTATGTTTTTTATTGTAAGCCACCCTGAGTCCTTCAGGAGAAGGATGGCATATAAATTAGATAAAAATAAAATAAAAATAAAGTTTTTGAATGTACCTACAGTAGTTAGAGGAAACTAGTTTTGCTATGGAGTTCATCCTCATGTACAAATAAAATTAAGGCACTCCTCAAAGCTAGCTTATCTAACTTTTGCATTTGACAAAATAATAATAATAATTGCAAAAGGGAATCATGATTCCTAATTAGAACCACATGTGAATTTCTCTGAGTGTTAGAAAGTTGTCTTTCCAACATTTCATTGGACTCTGCCTTTCTGTAATTTTTATTTATTGTCATTTCAGTTTGTAGGCAATTTTATTTTCAAAGGCTCCAAGTGGCTTATAAAATATTTTACAAAATAGGATTAAAACTGTTAGAAAAGCAACAATAAGCTATCTGATGTACCAATATTTGGGATAGTATGGTTTCTGTTGTTCTGGAGTACTTTCCGGAAGAACCATGTTAACAGCTCTCAAAAAATGTAATAGGTAGAATGTGGTCCCACAGCAAGCTTTCGCTCCCAGATTTTACCAGAGGAGAGGAGTCTTACAGTTCAAGTGTTATGAAATTCTAATTGTGGAAATATCCATTTTTTCCAAATATTGCAGACAACAGAATAATATTTGTTATGAATGTTGTGATTATTTTATGTAATAACCCTATGCTAGACACTCATTTAAAATTATGAAATAAGACTAAATAGATTTTTAGACTTTCTTTTCTCTTTATCAGATATCTAGGTTGCTACAAAAGGATGCTGAGCAGGAATCTGAAATGCGATGTGATATTCAGAGCATGAAGCAAGAACTTTCTACCATTAGTATGATGGATGAATTTGCCAGATATGCTCGATTAGAAAGGAAAATTAATAAAATGACTGATAAGCTTAAGACACATGGTACAGATTTGTTAACTATATTGGCATAATGTCAGTTCATTTTTGCCAGCTTTTTTCAAAAGTGTTGCTAATCTTATGACTTCATAGTTACAAAACAAAATGTGGTGATACTGAAATGCATTTTGTCTGGGAATTAAGCTACATGCTGGCTCATCTTATATTCTTATGTGAATACTTTAAGCTTTTTAAAGACATTAAAACTTACATGTGCACTTTTAATTCAAAAACTGTACATTTTTTAAAATAATTTTTCATTTAATTAATTGGAATTGCTTAGGTTTTTTTAACATGTTTCTGTGTATGTATGCATTCACGCCAAGATTCAATTTATTTCACATTTCTTCAGTACAGGTTATCAAAACTCAGCATAGATTTTTGAAAGAATCTGATTTTGGTATGACATTTCTAGAGTCGCTAAATTAGTAAAATATTGTTTAATATAATATTGTTTTAATAACAATATTCAAATTTGGCTTTCATATATATATATATACACACACACACACACACATGTACACATATACACACACATACAGATATAGATATTTACATGTATGTATGTATATATGATAGAATTTCTATTTTGCTGAGAAATAATAAGGGAGACTAGTATAGATCTATTTCAAGTCATTTAGCTCTCATCAACTAGCCATACCCTTCTGGGATTTGAACCTGGGCTGTTTTTACATATTAGGCAATTGTATTAACCACTAAACTACAGGTTCTCCTCCCCTTTCTCAACTCTTTACCAGGGAGGTTATGTATGTTTTTTTATATATATAATATAACATGCAATACCCACACGTACATGGATTTATTTATCTACACACACACATGTGTATATATATATTGTATAGTTGGTTGTAGTTGGTTGTCATAAGGTTGCTAAAGGTGACTACATGACCCTGTGACACTGCAACTATCATAAATATGAGTTACTTGCTAAGCATCCAAATTTTGATTATATGACCATGGGGAGTGCTACAACAGTTTTAAGTGTGAAAAATGTCACAAGTCACTATTTTCAGTGCTGTTGTAACTTCAAACAGTCATTAACCAAATGGTTATAAGTCAAGGATTACCTATATGTACACATGTGCGTGTGCATACACACATACAGTATTCTATGTTCTTTTTGGAATTTCTGTTTTGATTGAAAAAAAAGGAAAGTGAAATAAATACAATAGATATAAATAAGTAAAAACAAGTAAATAGGGATGAAATAAAATTTTCCATCAAAATATAACTTCTGTTTATATAAATCATACATTATTATTGGTTTCTATTAACAGTGAAAACACGAACTGCTCAACTAGCCAAGATAAAGTGGGTAATAAATATTGTGTTCTACATTTTGCAAGTAAGTAAATTTGAATTATGTACACTAAAGATATATGTTGTAAAAATAAATTCTTTATATAGTAACTTAAACTATTAATTAGTAATAAAAATAACTACATAGAAAGTAAGATTAGAACTTCTTTCCATATGTCTGTCTGTCTGTTAGTGTTAGCTTTGTATATGAATGGTACTGTTTCATACAAAGAGCTATTCATTTTGTCTGAAATAATTGCAATTTACAATCAAATCAGACAGATTTCTGAATTAAGCCATATAGTTTTTCTTTTTCCTGCCTTTCTTTTGAGCAATTACTCATATAATGTTGGGTTGAGTGTTGTGCACCCTGATGTGGCTGGGAAAGAATGCCTCAGCCCCTTTCCTTGACATGCAGAGCCAAATCAAGAGTGAGGCAAAAAGTAATAGTATTTCTGGTGTTTTTTGAAATAAAAGTATCATATAGTGGGACCTCCAGGGAGGTCACTGTTCCTCAGATAGGCGGGTGTGAGTCCCTCCTTTTGAAATGGGACCCTGGAGTTCAGTCGGGCCTGTTGGTTACACACCTGTCTCCCAGCTGTGTATCCTCAGCCCTGCCTGCACTACTAGATGTCTTAGCCAACTTGACGGTTGATCTACCCAGCCTTATGGTTGTGGGAGATTTCAACTTGCCATCAGACGGTGAGACATCTGAGCTAGTCTGGGAGTTCATGGCCTCCATGACAGTATTGGACCTGACTCAGGTTGTACAGGGCCCTACTCATAAAGGAGGACACACACTCGACCTGATTTTTCTCTCTGGACGGTGGATAAAGGATCAGGATAGAGGGGAATTATCCATCTACCCCCTGTCATGGACCAATCATTCCCTCCTCAGACTGGACATTCTCTCCGCCAGACCTCGCCGCTGGGAGAAGGAACCAGTGAGATGGTTCCGCCCCAGGCACCTGATGCACCCTGAAAGGTTCCTGACGGCAGGGGCCTTGGACTGAATCGTGCCTTTGCGGCCTCTGACCCGACGCAGATCCCAGGTGGCTCCATGGTTCTCCGTGGAGCTTAGGGAAATGAAGCATCGGAAAAGATGCCTGGAGGGCGGTTGGAGATCCTCCTGGTCTGAATCTGACCGAACACAGTTAAGAACCTATATTAGGTCTTATCTTGTGGCGATGGAAGCGGCAAAACGTCAATATTTCACTGCTCTCATTGCATCTGCAGAAAACCGCCCAGCGGCCCTGTTTAGAGTGACCCGTTCTAAATCAGGGAGCGAGGGAGGACCCCTTGCAGGGCAGAGCTGAGGACTTTGTGCAGTTTCTGCAAGATAAAATCGCTCAGATTCGGATAGGGCTGGACTCTGACTGGGCAGAGTCTGCCAAGGAGACAGGGACCTATCTTGAGGGTAATATCTGGGTTGAGTTTGACCCTGTTTCAGTGGATGAAGTGGACAGGATTGTGGGTAGGCTGGGTGCCTCCACGTGTTTATTGGACCCATGTCCCTCCTGGCTCATTTCTGCAGCCAGGGAGGTGACTGGAGACTGGATCCAGGCAGTTGTCAACGCTTCTTTGAGGGAAGGGGTCTTCCCCACCACACTTAAAGAGGCCCCTCTTGATTTGATCCCTCCTCAAGGAGCTCCCTTGGATCCAGACTCCCTTAACAACTACCGTCCAGTCTCCAACCTTCGATTTATAGTGAAGGTTGTTGAGTCCGTGGTGGCACAGCAGCTCCCGCAATTCCTGGAGGAAACGGACTACTTGAACCTGTACCTGTACCTGTTCAGGCACAGTCACAGCATGGAAATGGCATTGGTCAGCCTGATGAATGATCTCTGGCGGGCCCGGGATGGAAGTTGCTCCTCCATTCTGGTCCTACTTGACCTCTCAGTGGCTTTTGATACCATCGACCATGGTATTCTACTGCAGCGACTCAAGGGGTTGGGAGTATGAGGCACTGTTTTACAGTGGTTCTCCTACTACCTCTTGGGTCATTCTCAGTTTGTCTGGGTGGGGGGACAGAGATCCTCCCCGAGGTCCCTCCCCCTTGCTCTTTAACATCTATATGAAACCATTGGGTGAGATCATTCGTGGTTTTGGGGTGAGATATCATCAGTATGTTAATGATACCCAGCTTTATATCTCCACCCCAGACCACCCCAGGGATGCCCTTTCCATGATGTCCCATTGCCTGGCGGCAGTGTGGGTCTGGATGGGAAGGAACAGACTCAGACTCCACCCATCCAAGACTGAGTGGCTGTGGATGCCGGTGTCTTGTGATCTAGAGGTCCCATCACCACTCCCTCTGAAAGGGATTGCAACCTGGGTGTCCTCCTGGATTCACGGCTGTCCTTAAAGGATCATCTGACAGCTGTAACCAGGGGAGCCTTCACACAGGTATGCCTGGTGCACCAGTTGCACCCTTTCCTAGACCGGGATGGCCTCACCACAGTCACTCACACCCTTGTTACTTCTCGGTTAGACTACTGTAATGCCTTCTACATGGGACTGCCCTTGAGATGCACCTGGAGACTCCAGGTGGTCCAGAATGTGGCCGCACGGGTTGTTACTCCCATGTGACACTCCCATGCAGCCACGCGGGAGCTTCCTCTTACTCCCATGTGACACCTCTTCTGCGTGAGCTGCACTGGTGGTCCTCTGGATCCATTTCAAGGTGCTGGTACTTACCTATAAAGCCCTACATGGCTTAGGCCCAGGGTACTTGCAGGACCACCTTCTGTCATCCTCCCATCGTCCTGTGCGTTCTCACAGAGCGGGCCTCCTCAGGGTGCCGTCGGCCAGGCAATGTCGGCTGGCGGCCCCCAGGGGGAGAGCGTTCTCTATTGGCGCACTGACCCTCTGGAATGGGTTGCCCACCGAGCTTCGGACAGCTCCCAACCTCCGCTCCTTCTGCCGCGACCTGAAGACGTGGCTATTCCATAAATTTAGCTGATCCGACGAAATGGTTTTAATATTTTAATGATTTTAATCTGATTTTAATTTAAACTTAATTATATTGTTGTGTTTTAATCTTTTGTAAGCCGCCCTGAGTCCTTCGGGAGAAGGGCGGCATATAAATTACATAACTAACTAACTAACTAACTAACTAACTAACTAAATAAATAAATAAATAAATAAATAAACCTACCTCCAGTGATGAAGCACTCACAAGGTCTGAAGGCAAAGCTGTTCCACCGGTTAACTGTCCTCACTGTTAGGAAGTTTCTCCTTAATTCCAGGTTGCTTCTCTCCTTGATTAGCTTCCATCCATTAGTTTCTAGTCCTGCCTTCCGGTGCTTTGGAAAATAAGTTGACCCTCCCTCTTCTTTGAGGCAGCCCCTGAGATACTGGAATACTTGCTATCGTGTCCCTCCCCCCTAGTCCTTCTTTTCTCTAGACCAGGGGTGTCAAACTCATGCCATCACATATCGGGACATTTCCCCCCCCCTTCGCTAAACCGGACGTGGGCATGGCCAGCGCGTGACGCATCTGGTCCGCGGGCTGGGAGTTTGATAGCTCTGCTCTAGACTAGCCAAATCCTCCAACCAGTGGTGGGATCCTTCTGATTTAACAACCAATTCGGTGATCGCGCGCTTTGTGCCATATGCTGCGCGCGTGTGCACAGTTCAACAAAAAAATCCTTCCGCGTTAGTGCTAGGGAATTAAAACAGCTGAAGCGCAGCTCTGCCACGCTAATCAGCTGGGATGATAAAGGTAAGCAAAGCGCAGGTGGGGAGGCGGGTCCAGCTGATCGTCCTAGCAAACTGGTTCGCTCCCAGCTGATCGTTGGAGCTACCAGTTCTCCCAAACCGGTCTGAACCGGTAAAATCCCACTCCTGCCTCTAACTGTTTTTCATATGTTTTAGCCTCTAGACCAGTGGTTCTCAACCTTCCTAATGCAGTTCCTTTAATACAGTTCCTCATGTTGTGGTGACCCCCAACCAGAAAATTATTTTCGTTGCTTCTTCATAACTGTAATTTTGCTACTCTACACGTGTGACTGGTCCGCATAAGTACATTATGGCGCCAACCCCATCACAT
>JANHFM010003516.1:31098-45311 GCA_032468115.1 Grayia smithii | reverse complement strand
GTTCAGAAAGTGGCTGCTTGGAAGCCACCTAATAATGCTTCTAAGTCTGACAGGGAGGCCCTGCACTCAGTCACTCATGCCCCAGTTGTCTCATGTTTTGACTACTGCAGTGCACTCTACATGGGGCTACCCTTGAAGAGTATTTACACTGGCACTGAATGGAGCTGCACAGACAGTTTTAGGGACCCCTAAGGCAGCTCCTATAACACCACTGTTGTGCAAACTGTACTGGTTGCTGGTTTATTTCTAGGTCTAATTCAAGGTGTTGATTATCATTTTTAAAGTCATTTAGCCCATAGACCATAGAATCGCAGGGCTGGAAAGGACCTTGGAGGTCTGCTTGGTCCCCCTGCTCAAGACAGGAGCCTTATGCCATCCCAGTCAAATGGTTTTCCATTGTCCATTTATGGCATGGTCCTGGCCATCTGAGGCTAGCTCTCTCCAATGGGATTGGCTTGCCCCACTTGCTCTAGCAGAGGGGGCATGCTTGGACCCCATCATACAAACAATTTCAGCTGATGGGGTCCAGGAGAAAAGCTTTTTTCTGCCATGACTACCACCTTCTGGAAATAGGAAGAAATTTCCTCTCAGTGAGAACAATTAATTAATGGAACAGCTTGCCTCCAGAGTTGTGGGTGTGCCATCACTGAGGTTTTCATGAAGAGATTAGACCACCATTTGTCTGAAATGGCATAGAGTCTCCAGTTTGATCATGGGTTGGACTAAATAACCTCCAAGGTCCCTTCCAACCCTGTTATTCTATTATTCTGTTATATGATTCCTTGCTTTGAGACCCATTCTGAAATCAGTATGTATTCCAGAAGAAGAAATTTCCTTCAATGAGAACATTTAATCAATGGAACAACTTGCCTCCAGAAGTTGTGGGTGCCCCATCATTGGAGGTCTTCTAGAAAATATTGGACACCCATTTGTCCAGGATGATGTAATATCTCCTGCTCTGGATTGGGAGTTGGACTAGAAGAGCTCCAAGGTCCCTTCCAGCCCTATGATTCTGTAATTTTATATTTCTATGTTTCAGATATTTTTTGCATCTACCCAGCTCTACTCTGGCACTCTCTCTCAGGTCTTCAAGGCAGAGAAGATTCTTCTTCATTACCATTTTAATTTGAGATGCCAGCCTGAAAATTTGCACACACAGAGTATATACCACATCACTGAACCGTGGCACGCTTTCTAAGACTGCAAACTCCTGGCCAACAGTAAGAAGAACTATTATTAGTAACTGCTTCAGGCAGCCTTCCTGCTTCTGAATGCCCTTTTTTTTCTTTTTCTAACTCTTCAAAAGTTGTTTTCTTACCTTCTAAATAAAATACTGCCAATTCAATTTCCTGAGCCATATATGTGGCACTTATGTTATAACAAATGAAATAAGCAATTTGTGTCAGGAAGCTGTGCAGCGAAGACCCACAAAGGAGTGGCATTGATGGGAGTTATGTAATTTTTGCTTCAACGTCAGTGGCAGTAAAATTACAATTTTGCTGACAAATAATGATTTAAGACTACTTCATACTGCTGACAGAGTTTTGAAGACTAAAAAAATAACTGAAAACCAACAACTGGGGAAAAGTTTCCTTGGCATTTTCTGTCATGAAGGGAATAAGTTATCACTTCTGGAATGTGGTCAGTAAATTTTCTATTTGTTTGTTTTTTTTCTTTACCCTAGAATCCAAATAGGAAATTTATTTCCTCTGGGATACTCTTGTTATTTTAGAGGATAAAGAGATGATCTATCTATATCTATCTATCATTTATCAATTGTCTATAATCAATCTATCCTCTAGCTGTCTACCTCTATCTATCTATCTATCTATCTATCTATCTATCTATCTATCTATCTATCTATCTATCATCTATCTATCATCTATCTGTCATCTATAAATATCTATCTATTACTATCATCAGATTGTTGGGGGCAATATGCTGACTCTGTAAACTGCTTAAAGTGTGTTGTATATACTGTGGTATATACAAAGTGGTATATACTGTAAGTCTAAGTGGTATTGCTAAAGCTCTGTTTCTATCATTTCTCTCTCTCTTTCTCTCTCATCTATCTATTTCTCAACTATGTATTATATATCTATATCACTCTCTATTATCTATCATCTATCACTTTGTCTATCAATCTATCATTTATCTATCTGTATTTCATCTCAGTCTGTCTTTCCTTCCTTCTTTCCTTCCTTCCTTCCTTCCTTCCTTCCTTCCTTCCTTCCTTCCTTCCTTTTTGCCACACCTCAGCAAAATCTCTGGACAATGTAGAACAAAACTAAAACAGTAAATAAATACATGGAGCTACTTATTATTAATTATAGAAAGCATTTCAAAACTATTTTATATTTTGTAGTTCCAAAGTATTATAGAAATGCCTCCATGTGGACTGAAAATTTTGCATTTCTTAGAGGAAATTCTGGAGACTGGAAATGGAGTGCTGGAGATCATTGCTGACTCTGCAGAGTCCAGTTTTAATACCAGTGTCTCCAATGTTGGTACAATGGCATAAACAACTTTTTAACAATGTCCATAAAACTGTTACTGCAGTGATCACGTTAATAAATATATCAGTAATGGATTCTCTTTTCGGGACAGAATCCACTGTCTGGACATGCCAATTGATAGATGATTATTTTTTATTACATGTTTTTGACAATGCAAGCTGCACCATTATTCTTTCTTTTTATAATCTCCTCCAGCATTCATTGTAACACAAAATTCTTTGTGTTTCCTTGAAGCAGCAAAAGGAAATGTCTCATAAAGCAATGCCTGCCAGGAGCAGGGGAAACTTCTTGGAAAGCCTGTGTCAAAGAGCAAAAGAAACTGGAATATTATCTGGAAATGATCAAGAGTGAGCCAAACCCATCCAGAGCAGTTTGTAGAGATAAAAGGAAGGAAGGAAGAAAAAAAAATTGTTAGGGAACTCATGACTGCTGCCAAAGAGAGAGAGATGTCATTCTTTCCTCCCTTTCCTCCTTCCTTTCTTCCTTCCTCAGTTCTCTTTTCATCAAGGATGTTCTTTGTTCTCCCATCCTCATTGTCCAAGCATGGGAAAGAACGCTGGGGCTCAAATGGGGGTCACAGTGAGGCTCATTAGATGCTTCACAAAAGATTTTTTGCAGTTGAAACTGAAGTTCTGACAATCAAGTGGTTTCAAGGGTTGAATTTTGGTAGAGACAGAATGATGCCCTGGGAAAATACAAAACAATACAGGTAATCCTTGACTTACACCAGTTCATTTAGTGACCATACAGAGTTACAACAGCACTGAAAAAAGTGACATGACCATTTTTCACACTTATGACCATTGCAGCAACACATTGGTCACGTGACTGAAATTTGGATGCTTGGCAACTGGTTCATATTTATTTGTTTTTCTAAAAAAAATAATCTTTATTATTATTTACAAGGTTAAAACAAAAACAAAAGTACATACAATAACAAACTACTACATACAATAAGAAAACTAAAAATGAACAAATAAACTACTTTATCTAAACATTTAAAAAATTAACGACCGGAGAGCTTTTCTGCTCTCACCAATAGTTTTATTAAGATCATTCTGACATATTTCATCTTTGTATCTCATCGTTATCGGTAAAATATGTAATTACATTAGTTACAATATTAAATCTATTGGTTCCATTCATCTATTTCTAAATCTAAGAATCTATATTATTCAATTGATTTTGAGAAAATTTATTGTGATACCAAATATACCATTTATCCCAGGCTTCATAAAATTGAGAGTCCTGCTTATTTTTTAAAATATAGGTTAATCTATCACATTCAGCACAATTTAGAATTTTTGTTAAAATCAATTGGTCTGGTGGTATCTCTTCACTTTTCCAAAATTGCACCAGAGCTAATCTTGCCGCAGTAATAATATGCAAGAATAGGTACCAGTCTTTATTGTTGCTTTTATTTAATTTAATATCTAAGAGAAATAATTCTGGTTTGAGTGGAAAGGTCTCGCCTGTTATCTGGAACAACCATATTTTAATTTTTATCCAAAATTTTTGAATCTTTGGACAGGTCCACCACTAATGGAAAAATGATCCCCTGGCTGCCTTGCATTTCCAGCACCGATCTGAGACTGTAGGAAACATTTTGGCCAGTCTAGCGGGCTATACTGTACAAGTATAGATCATCTTGTACAAGTTTTCTCTATAACTGGAAGATAATGTTCTTTTCAAAGAGCTATTCCATACCGTCTGCCATTCTTGCAAATCAATCATTCTACTTATATTCCTTCCGCAGGCAATCATAGTCTTTCAGAATCACATCATCTATATATCTATATAATAATAAATTATATAATTTAGAAATAAATTTTGTTAATGGTCCTAATAAAATTATATCTAATTTCCGGTTTCGATTATAGATTCCTAATTCTTTTTTATCATTATTAAATTTGGATTGTGCCTGGAGATAGGGCCACCAATCAATAATGCACCCTTTATTTAATAGTTCTGCTCGTATAATAATGTTTCCCACTTCATCCATCAGGTCTCCATATGTTAAATTTCTCTTTGTACTATAAACGGTCGGGTAGGTTACTGCCTCAACTGGTGCAAACCATCTTGGATATTGAGTATAGAATTGGTTTTTCATTTTTTTCCATATCCTAAATAAAGTACCTCTTATGTAATGATTACTAAAATAGTTATTATCCCCTTTCCCCTTTCCTGACCACAGATATGTATGCCACCCTTGTAATAAATCGTGTCCTTTGATAGATAATATATGTTTTCTGGAGAGGGTAATCCAATCCTTGACCCATACTAAGGTTGCCGCTTGATGATATAATTCCCAATTAGGTAATCCTAGACCGCCCCTTGATTTGTGCTCCTGCAACATTTTTTTTTTAATACGGGGTTTTTTCCCCTGCCAAATAAATTTAGAAATACTTCTATCCAAATTAATAAAAAATTTCTTATCAAGTCTTGCTGGAGCTGTTTGAAATAAAAAATTCCATTTTGGTAAAATATACGATTTGATTACAGCAATTCGTCCCAGCAAAGAAATTTGAAGTTTAAACCAACAAATCTTTTAATTATGATAACAAAATATTATTTTTCTTCTGGCCCCTTTTTATGTTTGTCAGATACCTTTTTAGAATGTGACTTGAAAGCTGAAACTCTGTACGCAATTCATTGGAAGGAAATGTCACTGCTTCTGAAGAAACGATGTAGAAAACACATTACATTACAAATAACTCATGGCAATGGCTCAGACACCTTGGACCATTCAGAGATTCTCTACCAGTATTTATTTATTTATTTAACATATGACAATGTGTTAAATGCCAGGAGACTACAGTGTTATTAGAAACTAGTTGTTTGGCTACCAATGATTGCCAGTCTGTTCTGTTCATCCTCACATGAACAATTCAAAGTGCACCACAGGGAATGGACTAGCTCCACATTCATAAGACTTGACAGCATTCTGCAACATGATCTGAGCTTTTGTTAGCACCAATGTCCCCTGTTGAATTCATATTGCTATTCAAAGCACCATTTTCCCCACCAGTGATACCTATTTATCTACTTGCAGTAACATGCTTTCAAATTTGCTAGGTTGGCAGAATCTGAGGTGAGTGACAGGAGTTCACTCATCAAGTGGTGCTAAAACTCAGATCACTGGAATACAGACCTTCTCTAGCACCATTAAGCCACAGAACCACTGCATTTCTTTCTCTACCACTATTAAAGAGAAAAATGTATCAGAAATGAAATTTGCTCTTCTCCAAATGGCTAATCATCTGGGTTATGGATGCTTTTTTTCCAAAGCCACCCACAAGACTGGGAAAGCACAATTCATCTGCCAAGCAATAGATGGTAAAAATGAAAAATTCCAGGATTTGCAGGCAGCATCAAGTCTTCTAATGAATGAAATTATTTTCATTATGTAAATTTAGCAACAGCAGGGACAGGGGGAAAAAAACAAAATCCTAAAAAGACAGCCAACAGTCAAAGTGTTCCTTGCAGCTACAGCCTTCTGGAACACAATGTAATGTGATGGAAGAAACACATTATCATTTTGTTGCTTTGAAATTTGAACTGGAACATTAATTTATTTTGCAGATTTTTCCATTCTTTCAAAAGATTAAAAAAAATATATCTCTTTTTGAGGCAGGGAAAAACAGAAGAAGACATGGCAATGTTCACTTCAGCACAGGATTATTTGTCACGAATTTGATTAAGAAACAAAATCTCAGAACATTGGAGTAGAAACTTCAAAAGAAATAATCAAAAATTAAAAGCAGAAAAACTTTTTAAAACTTCAGTTGTGAAGTGTATACTCGTCCTTGATTAATTTTCCATACCATCTCAGCAGTCAAGATAAGCTTGTTGGGAAATTCCCTCACAGACATTTCTTTTAAAATGAAATGGCACATTCCAGTGGTGCACAAAGTCTCAAATTATATTGAACAGAAAGGAGATTTAAATACTCTTCATCAACCCTCTGGCTGATGAGGAGGCTGGCTATAACTGTGGAAAAAACATAGAAGCAAAAGCTGCAAAATAGGCTTCAGTTAATTTCATTTCTGTTTGCTGCAGTTCTATGATTTCTGTTACACTAGCTGTCAGCTTTGAAAGCCATATTAGAAGGCTTCCACACTGCCACCTTCTACGTTGTGGGAAAGTAGGAGGGTGGAGTTGGTAATGGGATATTAGACATAATATCATTCTTTCCAACGGTCAAGGTCAGGACGATCCTGCATCTGGAGAAGGAGTGGTGTCAAGATGGCATAGAAGCTGATTGGAGAATGTGATCAACTGAGGAAGGAGGAGATGGGTTTGGGGTTTTTTGATATCCTGAGGGAAAACCCGGAACTCTCAGATTCGGGTTTTCCCAGATGTGCCAGTTTACTTGCTTGAATAAAGGAGAACTTTGAGAGAAGGCTGCTTCTGAGTTTTTCTTTGGAGAAGGATTTTCTGGAACGCTGACATTAACCCGAATCTCCTATAAATCCTAAGCACCCCAAGAGGGGGCTGTCTGGGGTACTGAGCCCCAGCTTCAACCGACCCTCGGTTGAGGTGAAGACAGAAGGAAAGGAGGAAATTTCAGAGGGGGCTCTCAGGACGGAGACGATCGACACCCTGAACTATCCCCCCTCGGAAGAGATGATGTGAGCCATTGAAGCTACAGAAACAGCACGGATGCAAGGCACTTGGCCCAAGGAAACAGATTCCTAGAAAAGTTGCCAGTCTGCTCCAACTCCAGAAAGGGGCCCCGAAGAGAAGTTGTTGGACTTTCGTGCTGTTACTAGCCCTTTGAGGTCGCCCCTTGAGAGGGAATGGAGAGACAGAACAGTTCTGGGATCCAGAGATTCCCGGGACTGGAACCTGCTACCCCAGTCTCGAAGCCTATCATCTACAGGACTCCCTGAGCAGTTTGAAGGGATGGAAGTGGTAAGTCGTGAGCCCTTTGCAACCGCCTCACGTGAGTTGGAGTTTAGCACAACCAATGTTCACCTTCGCAACTCCAGAGCCGGGGGGGGGAAATCAGTGGAGGGATGGAGCCCCTTTCCCCAGCCAGGGCTGACCGGAGAAGAAGCTCAGTGCAGCATGGTCACCCAGCAGCTGGAAAACCGAAGGTGCAATCCACATGGGGAATCCTGAACCCCCCTGCTGCTTTGGTGCTGCCTCCTGCAGAAAGTATTCCCCCTGGATGGGGTTTCTATCCTGGGAGGGGTTGGGTTCAGTGCCAGTGGTATCCAGCATCATCTGCTCTACTCTTCCAGGGGTCCCCATCGGCCCAATATGCCCCAATATTTCCATCACAGCCACAGGGATTAAACCAGCAGCCAGGGGGAATCCCTCCTCCCTCTCCAGCCCAACAAGCAGCCCAGCCGCAAGGCACAGCAGGGTCTGGGTTCATATAGATCAGTATGGAGACCAATACAGATCCAATCGAGATCTAGTATCGACAACTGCGGACGGGATGAATGAGGGGGAAGCTTCTGAATGGATAGCTCAGCTGCACAACAAGGGGGCTGCTGAACTAGCTGACGCTGATGGGTTTGTGGCGTTGCTTCGGGCTAGATTTGAAAACCGAGACTGGATCAATGAAAATGAAGCCAAAATAAAGGTGATGAAGCAAGGCAATCGGCCCATAAAAGACTTTGTGTAGGACTTTAGAAGGGTGGCAGGGATTCTTGGGCATTGGCCAGAACGTATACTTCACTATTTTAAGGAAGCCATAGATCCGGAGGTCAGAAAACCCTGTGGAATCCGGGGCGTGCCTGACCGACTACACGACTGGTATGCCATGTCCATTGCATTGGACAGAGAAATCCACCCCCACCACAAAGCCCCCACACAGAAGTCTCAACCCCAGAAGGCACTGGCTAGACAGCAGCTTCCAAAGCCAGCTGAAGTCTTTCCAGCTCCGCCGGCAGGACAAATCAAATGCTATTGGTGTGGACAACTAGGACATCGAGCTTCAGAATGGCTGGCCCCAGCACCGGTGCCACAACAACACCCAGCTACAGCTGCCCGAGGAAAAAGGATTCCCGGGAAGGCCCAAGATGCCACCCGATTTGCTAGGCAAGCTGTAGAGGTTCCCCTGCCCTGCAACCCAGACAATTGCCAAACCCCAAGAGCCAAGCTTTATGTGAAGCTGTCAAAGTGTGAGTTCCATAAGGAGTCCTTAGACTATTTGGGTTACCAGATTTCCAATCAAGGAATCGAAATGAATCCAGGAAAAGTGAAAGCTGTGCTAGGCTGCCAACCACCCTGAACCCGTAAGCAACTTCAAAGCTTCCTAGGGTTTGCTAATTTCTACAGACAATTCATCCCTTCTTTTGCTGAGGTTGCTCTTCCTTTGACAGAGCTACTGAAAACTGGGCCATCTCCCACCAAGCCAAAGCCAAGCCAACTCCTGGCTTGGACAATGGACTGTCAAAAATCCTTTAAACGACTGAAAAGCCTTTTCGCAGAGGAGCCTATCCTCCAACACCTGGACCCTAATAGACCTTTTATAATCCAAGCAGATGTTAGTGATGTAGCTGTTGCTGCGATTCTGCTTCAGAGAAATACTTGAAACGAACTAAAACCTTATGCGTAGGTATCAAAGACATTAACAGACATTGAGCGCAGATGAGCAGTGTGGGAGGAGGCCCTCTTAACCTGGAGACACTTCCTAGAGGGGGCTAAGGAGTCTTTCGAGGTGTGGACTGATCACAAAAATCTAGAGGTGCTGAAGACTCCTAGGAGGCTTTCCCCCAAACAGCTTTGCTGGGCTCAGTATTTTAACCACTTTAACTTCACCCTAAAATACATCCCAGGGGGGAAAAACCTATTAGCAGATGCTTTATCATGGAAACCACAGTTTGATAGCCGACGGGAAGAAATAATACATGCCATGATCCCTGACCCCCAACCGGCCAGCCAAGCACGCACTAGAGCGCAAAATCGCCAGAGTTCCAACCCTCCAAGAGACAAGTTGATGGAGGAACTAAAAGCTGCGCTCTCAAACGATGACTGGTTTAAGGAAAACCAGGCGGATTTAACTTTAAGAGGGGGATTGGCTTGGAAAGGAAGTAAGATTTATGTGCCCAGCCACATGCGACTCCTGGTACTAAAGCGTAGTCATGATTCTAGACTAGAGGGTCACTTTGGTTTTCTAAAAACCCTCCATTTAGCTAGGAGACAATTCTGGTTGCCGGAAATGAAAGCAGATGTAGAGGACTATGTGAAAAGCTGTGCCACCTGCGCAACCATGAAATCCAGACCAGGAAAGCCTTCTGGTCTCCTCCAGACCGTGGCCAAACCCACAAAACCCTGGGAGGAAATTGCAATGGACTTTACTGTGGATCTACCAGAGAGCGGAGGAAACAGGGTGATCTGGACAGTCGTTGATCTCTTCTCCAAGCAAGCCCACTTCACTGCATGCGCTGGACAACCCTCAGCCAAGAAACTGGCAAAAATGTTTGTGAAGCTATATCTATAGGCTACATGGGGTCCCCAGGAGAATAATATTGGATCCAGGGGTCCAATTTACTGCAAAATTTTGGAGGGAATTCCTAAGGTCTATTGGGTCTTCCCCAGGACTTAGTTCGGCTTTTCATCCGGCTACTAATGGAGCAGCTGATAAATTGAACTCAATGGTGGAGCAATACATTAGATGCTAAGTAAATTATCAACAGAACTGGGCTGATTTGCTGCCATTTGCAGAAGTGGCTTACAATAATGCCATACACCGTAGTACTAGGTTGACTCCTTTTCAGATAACTTCGGGCATGGTTTTTGTACCTATGCCTGAATTGCCGAGAGAACCACCCACTTCAATGTCCCTAACCGACATTCATTAAGAAAGGGTTGGGAGGATACAAAAAAAGCTTTGGCAGAAGCAGCAGAGAAATATAAGGCCCAAGCAGATAAGCATAGATTTCTCCAGCCACCTTTCCGGGTCGGAGATAAAGTGTATTTGTCCACCAAATACTTAAGATTAAGGTTACCTAGCAAGGTCAGACCCAAGTTCATTGGTCCCTTTCCCATAGTGAAAATAATCAACCCTGTAACTGTAAGACTTAGAATTCCTTGCTTACTAAGTAAAAGACACCCAGTGTTTCATAACAGTTTATTGAAGCTGGCAATAGAATCAAGGTTAAGACCTTTGCCAGCTACACCTCCCCCTCTTTGATAGTAAAAGGAGAGACCCATTATGAGATTGAAAAGATCCTCAACTCCAGACTGTATACAGGTTGACTACAGTATTTGGTGCAATGGAAGGGATACCCTTTATCTGAAGCAACTTGGGTGAAGAGTTGGGACATGAATGCTGATAGACTGGTGAATCAGTTTCATGCAAAATTCCCAGACAAACCGAAAGGTCCTGTTGGGGGGAGGGGTTAGCCGGGTCAATGTACAATGCCTTAACCCCTTCTTTGTGTGTTGTCCATTTTCTCTTTCAGGGTGTCAGTTTTTCTGTAGGGGGGGGACGCCTGTCAGCTTTGGAAGCCATATTAGGCAGCTTCCACACTGCCACCTTTTCCACTGTAGGAAAGTAGGAGGGGGGATTTGGTAAATTGGGATATTAGACATAATAGCATTCTTCCAATGGTCAAGGTCATGGCAATCCTGCATCGGGAGAAGCAGTGGTGTTGAGAGGGCATGGAAAGACGATTGGAGAATGTAATCATCTGAGGAGGGAGGAGATGGTTTGGGGGGTTTTGATATCCTGAGGGAAAACCCGGAACTCTCAGATTCGAGTTTTCCCAGATGTGCCAGTTTACTTGCTCGAATAAAGGAGAACTTTGAGAAATGGCTGCTTCAGAGTTTTTCTTTGGAGAAGAATTTTCTGGAACACAGACAGCCTCACTTAAAGCAACCAAATCACTTGAAGATATAAAATAATTTTATTTGCATGCATGTAAACAATAATACAATATATATTGGATCCCCAGCAAAATGTTGATACTTTGCTGAGCAGCCATGAATCCAAAAGCAGAGCCAAGTTTACGGCGCACTAAATGGCAAGAGAAAGGAAGCCTAAATCAAAATAAGAAAATGGTACACACAATGTGTGACATCAAAGTGTGATGTTGGAATATTTTAGAAGAACCCACTCATGTGACATTATTTATTCCTTCCTACTAGATCAACATGTTAGCCATACTGTATTTGTGATATAGTGAATAGAAAAATTTGATTCACTACATCACAGATTCCCGATTGTCCTCTCGCTGTTATCATTCAAGATCAATTTAGGTGTTGTGAATGTTTTCTTACAAGGGTACTTTAAGCAGAAAGCAGAAGTAATAAAAACAATAATAGGCAATAAGTAAAATATGATGCTATACATCCACTATCTTTAAAAATCTAATTTAATTAGCTATTTTATTCTAAATTGAGCCTTTATTATCAATAAAAATATTTCTAATATTTCAAGGATTTAATAAAATTTTCTTACCTAAAGACTGGTAGAGCTCTGTCATTTTGGGATGATCCCAGCAAGTAGTCTGTGTCTCATGACTATAAGGCAAAAAAATGAAATGAAGCTTTTAAAATGTTTTAGCTTGCGTAACTCCTAATTACACTCCATCGTACATTTTCATAACTGTAAAGTGTTGTCATTTGATTTTCTCCACTTTAGCAAGTAACATACAGCAAAGTAATCATTTCAGGCTTACCAAAAAATTCACATCAACATATTTTTCCATGATACTGAAGCATCATGAGAAGCAACCTTATTAAGTAAGGCAGATCTCTAAATCAGCAGTCCCCACCTTTTGGGTACCAGAGACTGGTTCTGTGGAGAGAACTTTTTCCGTGGACTGGAGGGAGCATGGTTTCATGTGCTGCCTGCATCCCATGAATGGGGTTTCACTTATTTGCATGGAAATTTCTGGCATACTACGGACCGGTCCTGGTCCAAGGATTGGGGACCCCTGCTCTAAATGATATTATCTAAGGATCAGTTAAGAGGGAAAACACTGTCCTGGAATAATAACAGAACTATCTGCTGAACGCAAGGCTTTAATGAAACTGATGCTCAGCAATACTAATTGATTACATCTTTTTATAATAAGACATACATATACAGGTAGTCCTCAAGTTATGATCCAGGCAATCAAGGTTGCTTGTGAGGGTCATTAAGTGGAAAGCAATAAGGTGGGAGGGGCGTGGCCAGTGAAGGTGACACGCGCTGAACTTCGGGGCTCTGGAGGGAAGCAGATATTGTAGTTGTTTTTGGGGATCCTTGGACCATAGCTGCTCTGCGGGAACAGTGAAGAAAGGAGGAACAGCAGGGAAAAAGGGGGAACGAGCAACTCCCCCTTGGAAAGCCTGCGAAAGCCTCTGACCTCACAGCTAGAAAGACAGCCAGTGTGAGCTGTCTCAAAACCAAAACACCACACCTAAGAAGATGAGAAAAGCAGAATGAAATTGAACAGAATACTGGGCTGGAGAAGTGATTGGCCAACTTACAGGTAAAAGGAACTTAAAATTTTGGAGGAGAAAAAGTTTTTCCGAACGAAAAAACAAGCAGCTAATTGGCACATAATGGATTAAAATGCCGGTGGAAGAAAGGGGAAGTTAAAAGGCTAACACCCAAAACAAAACTTCCTATCTGGACTTAAATTTAAATTTGAAACGTGGATTTAAGCAGGAGGGGGAAAAAAAGAAACACTGTTATTTTGTGGATTATGATTAACATTTAGCCATGGAAAAAATGTTGCAATAGTAGCCTCGGCATCTGGAGTTTAAACCTTGGAGAAGGAAAAGTTTTTTCAAATGAGCTAACAAGGCTAATTGGCACATAATGGATTAAAATGGCGGTGGAAGAAGAAAGGGGAAGGTGAAAGACTAACACCCAAAATAAAACTTCTTAGCTCGACCTAAATTTAAATTTGAAAAGAATCCCATTTGAACTTTGGAGAAAGCCAAAAAGAAAAGAAAATAGAAAAGAAACTATACCTTGCGTGGATTTGAACAGGAGGGAAAAAAGAAACACTATTATCCTGTGGCAACATTCAGCCTGTGAAACACAAGCCTGCTTGCCAGAAGTGATTGAACTGGAGGTTTGAGTTCTTAAAGGAACAGTACAAATTGACAATATGAAGCTTGAGGAATATAAAGAATAAAGCAACTGATTAATTACATTTGGGAAGCATGGGGAGGCAATAAGGATGCGGAAAACTGGCTGGAGCAAAAGAAAAGAAAAGAAAGAACAAAAAAATTGGGAAAAGGAAATAAATGATCAACAAGATTATAATTTAGAAAAGGTGATAATGGATAATGAAAAGTTTGAAGATTATATTAAAACAGATAGTGGGGGAAAAGAATAATAAAGAGGGAGGATGGCTTAAAAGAGAAGAGAGGGGGGAAAGATGGAAAGAAAGTGGTAAAAAAAGATGACAAAAAGTATGATGTTTATACTGGGATTGATTGCGGGAAGAAGAGAAAAAAGGGAAGGGACATCTAAAAAGAAGAGATGAAAAGAAAAAAAGTGGTAAGCAATAAGGGGAGGATAAAAGCGAAAGAAAAGATTCAAGATATAAAAGTTAGAAAGAAAAAAAGGAAAGGAAAAAATAAGAGAATGGGATAAAGGGGAGAAAGTATTGAAAGATGGATGTGGGGAAATTTTAAGGGAAAGGGTTAAAAGGGGAAAACACAGGGGTGAAATGCTACCGGATCGCACCGGATCGCGCGATCCGGTAGCGGAGACTGGGGCTGGTTCGGCGATCCGGT
>JANHFM010003514.1:544727-555616 GCA_032468115.1 Grayia smithii | reverse complement strand
TAAGCAATCGAATCATATTAGGAAACAGTCAATATAAATCTTAAGGATACCAACAACAAGGTTACAGTCATACAGTCGTAAGTGGGAGGAGATGGGTGATAGGAACAGTGTGAAGGTTAATAATAATGCAGATTTAGTTACTAGTTTGATAGCGATGAGGGAATTATTTGTTTAGCAAAGTGATGGCATTCAGGAAAAAACTGTTCTTGTGTCTAGTTGTCTTGGTGTGCACTGCTCTATAGTGTTGTTTTGAGGGTAGGAGTTGAAATAGTTTATGTCCAGGATGTGAGGTGTCTGTAAATATTTTCACAGCCCTCTTTTTGACTTGTGCAGTATACAGGTCCTCAATGGAAGGAAGGGTGGTGGCAATTGTTTTTTTTTTAATACTATAGCTTCTCATGGAACTGGTAGCTATGATGTACAGAGGAAGCTCCCCTACTCACAAGCCTTCTGCATTCACTTCACAGATATCTCCAAATCAGAATATTAATTGGTGTAGTAAATGTGATCATTTGCTGAAGTAGAGAAGGAGATGACCTTTAGCTACATCTGTTATCTGAGACTTCTCAGCCTCCACTTCTGTGGTAAACTGAAGTTTTGGATATGCAAAGTCTTACTTTAATAACCACAATTAAACAGTTCTGACAGAAAAATGCAAATTTCCTTTGTATTAATAATTACCTTTAAAAATCATTTGCATCCACAAACAAATTGTTTTCTTGATTCACAGCTAAATTGTTCAAACTCTCTATTTTTTAGATGGCATTTCAGTGTTTAGGGCATTTGAGTTAATAAGGAAGTCCATCTGTCATATCATTGCTGAAATCTGAAGAAGTAGAAGAGTTCTGTTTTCTGTTCATTTTTCAGATTTTCTGAGCATACCTGCTTTGAGTTCTTTTTCTGATATCAGAAGGTGCTTCAAGATGATTGTGAGTCAGGATTAAAATCTTTTCAAATGGATTGGTTACTTCAGTTACTGAATTCCAATTACTGAAGTTAATTTTAAAAATAAAATTGGGCAAAAGTAATGTTTGTACCAGGGAAAGAGTAATGTAGAGAAGAATTAAATGTTAAAAAAAAGTTTAAAAAAAAAGAAAAGAAAAATACACACAAAGAACATTGACTAAATTTAAAATATAAATTTACAAATAAAAGGATTTAATACCATCACTAGGTACTGAAGACATTGATCAGGCATAGGTTTAGAAAATTCCAATTCCTAGCAGAGAATGAATCTGTAACTCTAAATATCTATAAAATCTTATTTGCTTACTCTGTTAAATGAGTTATTGACATTTCAAGAAATATCAAATTAAATGTTCTGAATTGGAGAAGTACAAGATACTGCAATCATCATCCTCTATACTGAGTATTTTCGGTAGCAGCCTAGCTAAATAACCTACTAATTAATGTATACTGGAATCTCCAGTCTCTTAGCGATGTATATGGGGCTTATAGTTGCTGTACCATCCAAGTGGTGCACATTGGAGCTTCCTATCACTGCATCAGCTGAGTGGCAATGCCATTCAGTCAACATACTTTATACAGTAGCTCTCAATACTTATGAGCTCTCTTCTATGGCCTGTCCCTCTTCTTGTATGGCTAATGATGACATTGCTGAATTCCAGTTTTATATATATGGTTAATATCTATCCATTTCACTTTTTAACACACATTTCATCCAAACCAATTAATATTTATATAAAAATGCAGTTATACTTTCATGTTTATATTTGATGAACTTTGTGGTAAAGCTTTTGTACAAAATGCTTTCAAAAATCACATATTTGGTAAAAATGTGTGCAGCAATGCGCCTATTTGTGAAAATATTAAACCAAACACCCTACACTAGGCAAACCAAATTGCCAAAAAATATATATCTAAGGCAAAACTTCAAAGAAAATGCACCAGAAATTTACATTTGACACAGGCATGAATTTCATATACATGTACAGTATGTATATGAATTTTCAGGGAAAGGTTTTTAAAAATCACATGCTGCCAAAAGAACCAAATGAAGCAATTTAAGATTATATAAAAAATGAGGAAAAAATGAGAAACCAGATAAACCAAACTTCTGATTAACCTTTCAAATGTTAAATTTAAAAGTCAGTTCTAGTTAAGAATACATCTGGGAGCAAACTCCATTTCCCTGGTTTATATATAGATTGGAATATTTTTTCAATGGGGATGTCATTCTTTTAAAATTGGCAATAACAAGGAAATATCTATCAGATGACTGCTAAAAATAAGAGGGTGTATGCTGATAAAGGACTAATGATTTCCCCTCCAGACATTTGGATCTATTCTACATAAATATCTAACAGTCTTTGGATCAAGAAAAGTAATTTCATAAGTATTTCTGAAAAGAAGAACTGTATTTTTAATTTGGATATACCAGATATGAGTTGTATGGTTATTAATTACCACATTTTTTGGAGTATGATGCTCCCTAGTATAAGACGCACCTTAGTTTGGGGAAGGAAAATTAGAAAAAAAATTTCTGCCTACCAGCATCCATCGGTATTCATCTGGTTAGTGTCCTGTCAGTGTGTGATCTTGTTTGGAAACTGAAACAGTATTTGCTGTGTGAGCAACAAGGAGGAGACAACAAGGAACCTGGGCATGGCATAGGTCAATTGTTCTCAAGCTGTATGTTGTGCTGATCTCTGAAACTAAAACTGAAACTGAAACTTCTCTCCTCCGCTTGTGTTTTGCTTGTTGCTGCAAACTCTGACAGTCCTTGCAGCAAATAGCGAACAGTCAGGTCAGCTTCAGCACATTATTGCAGCCTGATTCAGCACGAGCAGCTGGCGGGTGGATCGGCCTCTCGGAATATCCCCAATCAGCTGTTCCAGGCTGCAGAGATTGCCATAGATCACTGCCTCCTCCATGCCTCGCGTTTTTGGTTACATTCAGTATATAAGATGCATCAAATTTTCACTGTCTTTTGGGGGGGGGAAGTGTGTCTTATAGTCTGAAAAATATGGTAATCAAAGCACAGATAATCTACCATCATAGGATAAATATTGTATTATTTCCTTTTCTTTTTTTCTTTTTGTTTCTTTCTCTTTCTTGTGGTTAGGTGTTACAATGGTTTGGAATGAGAATAAAAAGGAAAAAATGTGAATATATATTCACTTGTATTCAGAATTTTTATTTAAAACAATTATTGGTTTCCATTCTTAACTACAGGCAGTCCTTGACTTACAACAGTTCCTTTAGTGACCATTCAACATTACAACGGCACTGAAAAATGTGACTTATGGCCATTTTTCACAGCTATGAACTTTGTAGTATCCCCAGGGTCATGTGATCACCTTTTGTGACTTTCTGATTAGCAAAGTCAAAGCCAGATTCACTTAACATTGGGTTACTAACTTATCAACTGCAGTGGTTCACTTAACAACTATGGCAGGGAAGCTCATAAAATGGGGCAAAACTCGCTTAATAAATGTTTCACTTAACCACAGAAATTTTGGACTCAATTGTGGTTGTAAATCAAGGACTACCTGTATATAGTGAAATCTACCAATAATGAAGCCAGTTTCAACACACTAATGTTGCTAATTAAAATAATAATTTAACACATTAGCAAAAATATACTTCAACTTGTTCAGTATATATTTTTTCTAGAAGACTATTTTTTTTCTTTTCCAGATTATTATTTTCTACATTTGCAGTTATTATGCAATGAAGTGTTTACGTGGCTAAAATGGCACTATCAAAAAAAAAAATTGCTGGTAGAGTTGGAACCTAAAATTTACCAAAAAGAAAAAAAGCATAATGGCTGCTTTTCAGTTAAAAGGAAAGAAAAATTTGTTCAGCTGATATATTCCATCTTAGCAGAGGAACGAAGGAGGAAGAAGGGCATTTTTTTTCCAGAAATTAAGAGGGGAAGTTATTATCATTAACTCTATTAGTTTTTATTCAAAATGTTTATTGAAAATGTTTATTTTTCCCACCTAGGATAGGACTACTTCCATAATATTTCTTTTTCCTCAGATTTTAGATGAGTTCAGAGTGTTCCAGCATTTCAGTTCCAGCTGATGCATTTGGATTTTTCCATTATCAACTGCATTTTTTTTTCTTTAGACAAACGAGTATTGTGAAGCAGCAACTTATCAGTGTTCACCAACCTTCCAGAGTATCAATGTACAGTACATGTGTGAATTAAAAAAAAAAACACTTCACAAAAACAATGTTAATGAGTGAATCTAGAGTTGTAGGCCTTAATGTGTGCATAAATTTGGTCTTTTCCTTAAAAGAGTAATGAAACGCTTTCTGAGCAGCACATGGAATGTGCTCATTCCATATGAATATGTGCCAGAAGAATAGTTCCTTGTAAAATACACTTGAAGTAGCCATTGCCATGAGATCTTATGTATGTATGCAACCCTGCATACAATAAGGCCACATTAATTTACTGCTTTCAGTAAAACATATTGTTGTAATTATATTATTTTTTGAATAGATTTTCGATATGTTTAGTCTGCATTTTCAATGACATTATATAGTTCAAGGGTAGCTTCATTCATAAATAGAAAGGTTATTCATTTAAATTTGATTTATGTCATGTTTAAAAACACAGCAGTACCCACAGCTCCTAATAGGCAGCATTTACTTTGCATGTTGTTAACTTGTACAGTTCACAAAACCCATGCATTACTAATTTAAAATTGTCTTGACAATTGGTAATTGGTGTCCCGAGAAGATCCCAAGTTATCTCTGTGGTATTTTCTCAACAATAACTTAAAAAATAAAGGTTTTGTATAAAGGGAGAGATTGCACAGATGTTGGCAAAGCAATTAAGTACCCTGTAGTAAGATGGTGTGGAATGTCAGTCTTAATGCAAGATGCCTAGAGGTTGTAGTAAACACACTTTTATTATGGCCATTGTAGTACATGCTAGAAGGACTTAATTAGCTAATAAGTACAGGAAGTTATTTCAGCTTTTTATTTATGAGCAACTTGAAAGATTCAGTTGGAACATGTGGCTGTGTTTAAGTTTCCTGTTTATTTTTTTCTCCTCGCTTCCTATCTCTCATCTTCACAACTCGGCTCCATTCTTCATATTAATCTTAAATGGTCCCGGTGACAAAAGCAAAATTGTTGTTGCCACGAGACCATATAAAAGCCAGACATTTGTGTCAGTGACCTTTCAAATACCATTCGCAGATCTAGAAAGTCAATTACTGTAAGGATTATTGTTATGTTTTCAATAGAGTGAGGAGTACGATAACATACAAGATTTGTCCAATGGGTGATGTTCCCTAAGCATACACATATCAAATTCAGGCATTTGAAAGGTCCCACCAGTTTTCAAAGTGAGAGACTTAAGCCATCAGTGAAGGCTAGAAGTGCCTAACTATAGCTGGATTATACCTATAATGTGTAGGTAAATAAACTACTGTAGCATATTGTATGGTTCCTATTTGGGGCAATTATATTTCACTTAAGTTAATCACTAAAAATAACTTATTATAATAGGAAATAGCTCTGTTACACAATCTTCCAGTCAGGAAATGAGTCATTATATATAATTTTCATGTTCAAGGATTGCTGACCTATCCTGTAATAATACAAATACTGGGCTACCACATAACCTACATTCCAATATTTTAGAGGTTTCAATTATCACTGCTAATATTAAAGGAGGCTAATATCAACCAAACTGACATCATTAGACATTTTCATCTGACTGATTAAATCAGATACCCAGCTCTGACAATAAAGTACCAGAAAGAGCCATGACTATTTACGGATGATGCTCAAATACAAAATTAAAATAACACTGAGAGGCAATATTCCAAATGGAGCTCTGAACAGTTTCATTATGAATTAAATAATATTGGCAGTTGATTCTTTACAATTTTCCTCTAGAGGTAAAAAGGTTGTGTTTTCTTTTCTTTGTGTACTTTTTTGGGAATACCTTACCAACATAATATGTTCCGCCTCTTGAACTCTGAATTTGCAATGATCTCAAATGATAGGAAGTCCCACAACAGACCCAATTCAGATTAATTTGATATCAAGGAGATCTAAGAAGATATACTTGCCAGAATTTTTCTTTCTTCACGTTTTTGTATTTGAAATTTGAATCTGTTTTATGGGAAGCTACCCTGAGGTCATAGGCAACAAAACCCAGAAACATTAAAATATTAGTAATGAAATGAACAATGTCTGTTGTAAAACAACAACAACAACCAATGAAATCAAATTGACAATGGACAAGTGCCTTACCCATTTTTTTTAAAAAAAATCTTAAATATTGGTCTCTTAAGCATTTGCCTGCCTACCCTGCTCAAGGGCATGAAAACTCACAGTCCAGAAAAGGCCATTGATCATGGCCTTTGTCCAGATTTATGTGCTTGAAAAAATGGACAATCTAGAAAATAAAGTACCTAAGAAAGAAAGTGCTAATTTTATTTTGACTTTGAAAATGATTTTTTTTAAAAAATATAATCTTTATTATTATTTACATTAATAAAAAAAGGGGATACAAAAGAGAAAAAGGGAAAAACAATAAGGGGTAAACACAGAAAACATAAAAAAAGAAAAAAGAAACAATAGAATAAGAGATTGAAAAATCTAAAAGACACATCAAAAGAGACGACCAGGAGATTATCTGACTCCTTCGATACATAATTTTGAAACATTCCAACAAATTGTGTAAATGTAACCGTATCAGGGTTTAAGTAGATAAAAAATGAAGTATAAATATATATCGTCATACAGTTGTTCCATAATCATGTCCTATGCTGTATTATAATAAGATTATTTCATTTTACATTGTTCTCGCTTGATAACAGCTATAAAATCTGTCCCAGTACATATAAAAGTCTGAATTTTTATTAGGAATTAAACCAAAAGAAATTAAAAACAAAGATTGGTATATTTTTATACATATAGTCACGGTAGCCAGACTGACTTTAGCCCAATACTGGAAAAATTCATCTGTACCACCTGATCAATTGGTCTTAACTAAAATCTTCGTTTGTGTTGAGTCAGATAGGTTGACTTATATTCTAAAAGATAAACAAAATTCACTTTAAGTATTTCTTATGTGGTTGCTCATACTGAGAATATTACCATGAGGCAAAGACATACAATTTCAAATTTTGTTTTGCTGGGTTTCACCTGAAATTCACCTCATGAGATCTATAAAACGAATAAAAGACAAGCTATCTCTTTACATGTCCCTTCTTGAACCAGCAGCAATTTGATCCACCTTTGTTCCATTCTTATTTTCATTTATGTAAATATTTTTAATTATAATATCTTTTTTATATCACAAAGTCAAACATTAAAATACAAACTAACATAAAATGGAAAAGGAGAAGGAAATAACAAATTTAAAGGACCAAAAAAATAATAATCAACAAACAAATTTATAACAAAGTTGAGCTCCAACTTTCTATTAGTCCAGAGATAATGACAGTTCAACAACCCCTCTCTAAATTTAAGCAAATAATGCCAATATCTTAAAATACTAATAATAAACTTTCTAAAATTCACATATTCACAACATACCCTTCTTAATTTTAATCTAACAGGTAATAAATTATCAAATGTGAATAACCTTATATTTAAAAAGCTACAATATTTCTCTAATCCAATCCAATCTAATCCTCAAATCCCAAAGTCAAAAAAATGGAAGGAAATGAGAATACTTTATTTGGCCAAGTGTGATTAGACACACAAGGAATTTGTCTCTGGTGCATAAGCTCTCAAATGTACATACAAAACAACAAAGTAATTATCATCATAATAAATACCAATAAGAGAAAGTAGTAGTAGAAAAGATTTCTCCGTGTCTTGCAAGAAATCTAACCAGTCTCCAAATCACAAGAAATTTAGTCAAATTACTATTTCTAAGCAGTCAATTTCACCATCTCTGCTAGTTCCAGGATGTAAAGGTTTTTTTTTTTAGTTCACATATTACACGTGATAGCCGCTGCAAATTAGAGGAAGATGCTATACCTTTCTCTTTTCTTACTAAGGCCATAACCCAACATATATTTGCTATGAAATGTGTTCCTGTAAGACAATCTTTAGGATTATTCTATGGACAAGTAGGTGTTTGTGGTCACATTTTGTGATCCAAAGTGATGTCACTAGAAAAGTACAGATGAAACTCATATAATCTCATCGATTTACACTAACTGGGACATTGTAACACATATTACCATGTTTACAAGATGACATGTTTATCGCTTTGGAGTGGATGAACTCTTAGATTAATAAAGGATCCCAGTTCTATTGCCAAGATAAATAGGAAACAGATATCATATGGTCCTGTTGCTAAATTGCATTACATATCTGCATCCATCCACAGCTTTCTTTTTCTTCTTAACCCATTCAGTCAGGACATTCCATACAAGAGCTTGTGTGTGTGTGTGTGTATGTATATATGTGTATGTATATGTATATATATTTATAGAGACATGGTAGCTCAGTGGCTAAGACACTGAGCTTGTCGATCAAAAGGTCGACAGTTCAGCGGTTCGAATCCCTAGCGCTGCGTAACGGAGTGAGCTCCCATTACTTGTCCCAGCTTCTTGCAACCTAGCAGTTCGAAAACACGTAACAAATGCAAGTAGAAAAATAGGCAGGAAGGTAACAGCGCTCCATGTGCCTTTAGCATGTAGTCATGCCAGCCACATGACCAGGGAGATGTCTTTGGACAGCGTTGGCTCCTCGGCTTTGAAATGGAGATGAGCACCGCCCCCTAGAGCCAGAAACGACTAGCACGCATGTGCGGGGGGAACCTTTACCTTCCTGTATTGTGGAAATTGCAGTATCATGACATGCATGATCAAATTCTCATGTTTGATGATAGCAATACATGTTATTCATGTTGGGTTGTAGTCACCATGACATACAATGTATAAGAGATTAAATTTTTCAGATTCCAGTCAGTGTTGTCCTATAAGTTTCTTCTGCTATTCTGCTCTTTTAATCTGTCCCAGGCCTAACACTGATTGCCCAACTCATTTAATAGTTGTAACCATTCATTTCATAGCCTCTTAAATCCTAAAATCCTGTGGTGCTTAGCCAATCCTCAGTGGGACCTGACCCAGAGGAATCCCAGAATTTTCTAGAGACTAGATGCCTGGGAATTCAATTATTAGATAATGTGATCCCCAGAAGGCTTTCTATTAAAGGCTGTTAAAGCAGTTTTTTTTTTAAAAAAAAAATCACATCCCTTTTATCTCAGCGTTCCTTACATTTCTTACTGTCTGTCTTTGAGATGAGCATTTGTATTAAACTAAAATATTTTCATTTGCATTTCAAGTGTAGCCAGAGGCATTTGCAAGGGTGGTGGAATAAGAATTGAGATGTGACATTGTGGCACAAGCCTCCACTCTTTTGATATATGCATTATGTGATGTAACACACCTGTACGTAAGAGTAAAGTCTAAGAAGATAGTAGTAATAACACTTAGATTTATATATTGCTTCACAGTGAATTGCTGTGAATTGCTTCACAGTTTCTAAACTGTTTACAGAGTCAGGATATTTCTCCCAATAATCTGGTAATTTCCTAGATAAATCCCTACAGTTATTTTGGCAGAATTTCAGAAGTGGTTTGCCATTGTTTGATTTCTAGGGCTGAGAGAGAGTGACTGGCCCAAAGCTGGTTTCATATTAAAGGCAGGATAGAATTCATGGTCTTTGTCATAGTATTATGTTTGTTGTTGGTTGGTTGGTTGGTTGGTTGGTTGGTTGGTTGGTTGGTTGGTTGATTGATTGATTGATTGATTGATTGATTGACTAATTGATCTGGGTGCTACCCAATTTCCAAATTACACTGATATGATTTCAGAAGTATTAACGTGATACCTGTTTTGACACTGAGGAAAAACTTGGCTTTCGCCGACCTGTCTAATTGTAATGTGTGTTAATTCTTTAGAGTTGACTTTTAAAGACTTTTTAAAAGGCTTACCAGTTCAGTATTAATAAATGGAGTCAGATTAAGCAGTGAAAAAAATAAAAGGCAAAAGCATTGTAATTAATCAAGTCAGCAGGAACACTTCTCTTCTCATCACAAACTATTCATCACAGAGAAAGTAATCTTCTGTTTGGTTTTCAATAAACATTTATAAATCTGATTGTCTGGGGCCTGTTTTCTTGCTCTAGAGACACCAGACTAAATTCAATTGTTGTGAATATTTGTTACTAAGGTGGGCTATCAATCACGGATCAGCAGTGTGAATAACAGAATAACAAAGAGAATATCGAAGCTGCTCAGAACGGCGTGGCCCACTCACCTTGGCCAACTTACCAAGGCCAACATGTGACCGGTAAGATCCCACAGGGTCGGTCTCCTCTGGGTTCCATCAGCTAAGCCGCCAGCTTTGGGACTCCAACTGCCCGAGACGATTCCTCCAGGATGGGGATATTATCCAAGAAGGGGGAGGGTTGAACGCGATGGTGGACCCGGTGTCGAGATAAACAAGAACGCCTTTGTACAGGTGTTGATGTAGTGTCTCGTTGATCAATTGCATGAAAACGGCAGGGGCCCCCTGTAGGCCAAACGGCATGACCCAGAATTGGAAACTCTCCAGGGGGCAGTTGAAGCAGTTTTCCAATTGTCCCCCTCTTTAATGCGAACCCTGTAGTAGGCTTCTCTTAGGTCTAGTTTGGTGAAGACCTTGTCTTTTGACAGGTGGTTCAACAAGTCTTTCATTAGGGGTAGGGGGTAGGTATTTTGTATGCATACTCTTTTCAGAGACTGGAAGTCGACACATAATCTTAAGCCGCTAAACCGCTGGCGGGCCCATGGGAAAGGGCCTTCTCTGTGGCTGTTCCAGCTCTCTGGAACCAACTACCTCCTGAGGTCCGGACTGCCTCCACCCTACTGGCCTTCCGCAAAGCTGTTAAAA
>JANHFM010003514.1:490113-506139 GCA_032468115.1 Grayia smithii | reverse complement strand
GAAGAAGAAGAAGAAGAAGAAGAAGAAGAAGAAGAAGAAGAAGAAGAAGAAGAAGAAGAAGAAGAAGAAGAAATAATTTACCTTTTATGTCTATTTTTGCACACAATGAAATGGTTGTTATCTTCTATACATATGACAGAAAACAGTGTCACAGACTGAGACATTTTAAAAGAACTTCAAGAAATGGGGAAAAAGTTACTGTACAATAACAGCATCAATTGAATGCAGTCTATGCTATGCAAATGCAGTTTAAAAGAGATCTGAAACAGAAGTTGAGAGAAATAAAATAATTTTGAAGAATTTGCAGCATAACTGAGAGGAGAGATAATTCAAAGTGAAGTTAAGGTGGAAATTTTGGAAAACAAAGCACAGGTAATAAATGGAGGAAAGATATAAACATTAAGTCAAGAGATGAAAGGTGATGTGGATTAATAGACTACTACTAGGTTGACAAAGAAAAGAAAGGATTTATAGAACAATGATAAAAATAGTAGGAAAGGGCTGTTGAAGCCTTAATTTTTCAATTTTTAGGATGAACAAAAGAAGATATGGATGAATATTAATTCTACTCTAAGCCTACAACTACATTTCAATGTCAAGTTAAAGATTAACAATTGCAGAATATTACCCTGGTGCCTTAACCACTAGATCGGCCAGCTGGCTTTTTTCTTTTTGTATCTTTAACTGATGGAGTCATAACATACCCTTCCTAACAGTACCAATTGAGACTAGCCTTGGGGAAAGAGGTGAATCATCACAAAATTCCCTAAGGAGACCCAAAAGTACAACATAGTTGATGGTATTAAAAGCCACCAAGAAGTCAAGAAGAGCAAGGATGAATGCATCACCTCCATCCTACTCCTGCCAGAGATAATGTAGAAGGATGATCAGTGCTGTATCTGTCCCATATCTGAGTCTAGAACCAGACTGAAATGGGTAGAGATAACTATTTCATGCAGGATCCTCTGGAGTTGTAGTGCTATCACCTTCTCAACCAGTTTCCCTAAAAAAGGAGGGTGAAAGATTGGATGAAAATTATTGAGCCACGGTGGCGCAGTGGTTATAATACAGTACTGCAAGCTACTTCTGCTGACTGCCAGCTGCGTGCAATTTGGCAGTTTGAATCTCACCAGGCTCAAGGTTAACTCAGACTTCCATCCTTCTGAGGTTGGTAAAATGAGGACCCAGATTGTTGGGGACAATATACTGACTCTGTAAACTGCTTAGAGAGAGCTGTAAAAGCACGGTGGTATATAAGTTTAAGTGCTATTGCTAACAGGAGTCTTGGAGTGTAAGGTGGTAGTGGCTGCTGAGACTGACCTGTGGGGCAGGACTGCAGATTCATGGATTATAGGATGCCTCAAAGGACAAAGATGGGGGGAGATATGTGAGTGGGTGGGGGAGATGGAGACAGTCCTTTACCTTACTGAGGCTCAAGATTGGGAGGGACCAAAACCAAGTTTGGATTTATGTGGATCCTTATATAATGACTGGTAAAATTCACTTAGCAATTGGGGATTGGCAGGATTGAGGTCACATGTACTAAAATGACCTCTTGCTTTATGACCACATCACTCAGTGACCAAAATTCTGCTCCTGATTGTGATTGTAAGTTGAGGACTATCTATAACTTCAGTGAAAGAGAAACAAGACATGAACACATTTTCATTGTAATGAGAAAGAAGTACTATAGGCACTGTCAGTCATGGTATTGCTTTGCTCCTAATTGTTGTTCTCTCCTATCAGTTCCTCAAATGTGGTTTTTCATGAACAAAAGCTCCAAAATTAATTGAAGAATACCAGTATTTGGTATAGGAAACTTAAATAAAGAAACAGCTTCTAAAACACAAAACATATCAGTCAGCAACACAACCATGTTTTCCAAAACATTCGTTCAGTTTCAAAATTGCTACAAAGTATCTTTGATTAGTTTCAAATCCAAACCAAATCCAAACTAAATTACCATTGCTAATTATACTTCATTTTATTTCACGTGCAAAAGGTTAACCGTATCTAAATTACTGTTTATTCTTTGTTCAAAAAATTCCTTTTGCTTGAGTTATATACTATTTGTTTTATATGTTATAATTAATTCCACTGTTTGAATAGAGTATATTACGGTAAGTATGAGAACAAATATTTTTTGGCGGTCAAAGTTTTAAAACTGAACCAATGATATGATTCTACTTAACTTAGTAATGGCATTTTCATTGTAATTTAAGAAGCAATTTATCCTCCCCTTAACGTCATAAAATAAAACTCTGCATTAAAAAGCTCTTGCAAACCAATGATTTCACTATCATACAAGTAGTCCTTACTTAGTGATCCCAATTGAGATCAGCAATTCTAGAGCTAAGAGACACAGTCCAAGCAATGGTAAATTCATTCTTGATTTTGGGATGGTGGGTGTTTATGATGCCTTTTAAAAGAAGCCATTGCTGGACCCCATCATTCTGGATAGCAATAGCAATAGCACTTAGACTTATATACTGCTTCACAGTGCTTTATAGCCCTCTCTAAGCAGTTTACAGACTCAGCATATTGCCCCCAACAATTTGGGTCCTTGTTTTACGGACCTTGGAAAGATGAAAGGCTGAGTCAACCTTGAGCTTGGTGAGATTCAAACTGCCAAATTGTAGGCAGCTGGCAGTCAGCAGAAGTAGCCTGTAGTACTCCATTCTAACCACTGTGCCACCATAACTCAATTACCCAGTTATTTTATGTTACCCGGTTCTCCACTATTCCATCTGAACTTCACCAGTGCACACTTACTGAACCATCTGTACACCATTCTTGACCCATATTGCATCTCATGAACACACCTGCGCACTCTTTCTGGCCAGCATTTCTGTGCAACCTTCAATCCCTGCTCCACATGTCAGAAGCCATCTTGGTTTCTGGCCTTGGATTTACAATTTCCTGCTGCCTTCCACACTGATTTTCTCCATCCATGGGTAAAGCAATCAGGCAGGCAGGGAGGGAGGGAGGGAGGGAGGGAAGTTTACAATGGTCTATGCAAGTTCCCACAAGAACATTCAATGGAGAAACCAGCAGAAAGTCAGAAATCAGAAATCAGAAGTCACTCCCACTCCTACTGCTTTCTTGCCACCCATGGTCAATTTATTTGTCTGTTTAGCTAGGGAAAGCTCTCTTAAACAATGACACACAGGGCACATGTTGTTTAAAACAGCAATGTTGATAGATGTGGCAGTGCCAGGTGACAGCAACATTAGGAGATAATGAGAAGTTGGAAAAATAAAAATTGGAGAGGTTGTGAAAAGTAAAGGCCAAAGTGGTACCAATGATGGTAGGAGCACTTGGGTATGTGATTCCTATGCTGGGAGAGTTGCCCCGGCAGATCCCAGGAAAGTTAACATAGCTCTCTGTTCAGAAAAGTGCAGTGCTGGGAACAGTTAAGATCCTAAAAATCCCAGACCTCTGGTAAAGATCCTAAGTTTGAGGAAGACATATGCGAACCATAAAAATGAGAAGGGAATATATTATATTTCCACACTGATTTTACATAGCCTATGTTATCACATATTTCTTCATTTGGCCTTTGTAATGAGAACATTTAGCTGGAAAGCATACTACATTATCTTGTTGGAAAATATCAACAATCCTATAATTATAATTTCTGTCTTTGGGAACCACAGCTGCTTACTTCAATGAGCTTTGAAATCAAGTAAGATTTTTCCTATTGCCTTCTTTTGTTAAGAAGAAATTAACTAAGGAGAAATTTCCCGACAATTGGAACAATTAATCAGTGGAACAACTTGCCTCCCGAAGTTGTAAATGCTCCAACACTGGAAGATTTTTAATAAGAGATTGGATAACCATTTGCCTGAAATGGTATAGGGTTTCCCGCCTAAGCAGGAGGTTGGACTAGAAGACTTCCAAAGTCCCTTCCAACTCTGTTATTCTATTCTATTCTATTCTATTCTATTCTATTCTATTCTATTCTATTCTTAATTTTCTGTCAGAATGGAAATTGTTGAGATGAATTGTAATCATGGAAGTTTAAATGATAATAAATGTAATTAATATGCCATACAAATTTTGTATTATGGCTTCATTTATGTTTGTGACACCTGCACAGTTTGCATGATTAATTTATGAACCCTAATATGTTTGTGGATTTAATGAACCTGATGCTGATTGCTCTAGTGATGATTCTAATCCTTAAGTTGGAAAGAATGTACAATTAATGTATTTTTGAATGCTAAGACAAAATTTTAGTGAGGCATATTCACTAATCCTAAATTTATTAATATGGTTTGGATGGTGTATTAACCTTATAAACCTAATGTTTGATTGACTGATTATGAATCCCCAATTTGATAACAACCATCAGCAGCTACATACATAACCCTAACCCTAACCCTAACCCAACCTGATTCTTCAGAACAATGCAGAGTACCAATATAAATACCAGACTAAATCTTCTGACAATATTTCTGAAGTATTATAAAAAGAGTCTAATCACTTGTATATGTGGAAACATTAACACATTTATTAGGTATTTCCCCAATTCTTTTATATTAGATCGATGGAATATATGACAGATTATCAATCTATTCAGTTGACAGGTGAAAACAATTGGACACAAACAGAAGTTCAATTTATTGCATACTTCTGGATTTATTATTTTATTAGTTTTATAAATTCCAAAATTAAAATCTTTTAAAAGATACTTGGTGCTCATGATCAGAGGAAAATCAATTTATAGAAGCTCTGTTGTGATTCAGTATAACCATGCATTTCCTTTTTTTCCTTTGTGCATTTCCTACAAAGTATTTCAGAGATAGAGACAGAAAGCTGTTCATGAAACTGAAGTCTATCAATACACGGTGTCTCTATCAAGTTTCTTTGACATTTAACTAAATAGAAGACATTATAATTACTTTAAAAAAAGCTAATATTGTTTAACGTGAAATGAAGGTTACATTTCCTTGTTTAAATTCAGAATTAAAACTGCTGTAATGAAATAAAAAAACTATTAGTTCCTAATTTTTGGATTAAACATCAACCTATATTGTTAAAGAAAAATACAATAGAGAGCACTATATAAAACAGGTGAAGTATTGCTGTAAGTATAATTTCCTGCTTTATTTTAAAATCAGCCTTTGTAGTAATATATTGTTTAACATTATAAATAAACTGAAATGCTTTTGTTTGTAAAAGTTACATTTCTCAGAAAAAATAGCATGTTTATTGTTTTCAAAACTGTAATTATGCAAAACTATAACTGATTTTACCATTTAATAGGTGACATTTAAACTAATGGTGAATAATTTAGATAATTTGAAAAGATTGGCACTACTGTTGTAAGTAATTCAGTAATATTCCATTGAAATTATGAAGAAATAGGACAAACCACTTAATAATTAATGCATAACAAAATATAAAGTGAAAACTATCACTGAAGATGCCATGAGAATACAGATGACTTTGCCATCCTTTATATTTTATGAAACACAAAGTTGCATGCATTAGAGTACAAGAATAAACCAGATGCAAGGAAGCCATGACTTCATAACTAATAAATTATAAAGTCAGCAAGAATTATAGTTTAAACAGTGTAATTGTTTTTTAATTGAGTGCTGATTATATTTAAACACAAATGTTGTAAGATTAAAGTGTATGTTGTGTTTTTATCAAAAAGAATAAGTTGAGAGACTGAATCACTTAAAATTCTTAGGCATCGTAATAGTAAACCAAGCATAAAATAATGGTACTTAAGAGCTTAATACCCTTCCTCTTCAGGAAAGGAAGTCACATATTTAAATATATTCTGTCCCATGTATGTCACTTACAGTATGTAATGTAAAACTTCCTCCTCCTCCCCCTCCTCCTCCTGAATACACATTATCCTAAATATTTTCTGACTATATAACGTGAATTCCTAGCTAGCTATAGAATATCAATTCTTCTTTTATGAAAAGGAGATCAAAGACAGATGGAACACATTGCCCTTAAACTTATTCATTCATTTTGACTGGGCACTTGCAATGAAGAATAATCATTTTAACATGAATAGTGAGAGTAAATCTCAGAACCAGGTTTGAAGAATTATGACCTATGCCCTTGATTTATGAATGGAATTTTCTTTGCATTACAGAAGAAGCAATCATTCAATTCTCCAAGTCTATGAAAAGACAGAAGTGGGCCTTCAGTTGAGATTTACCACACAATGACTATACTGTAGTCTTGTTGCTGAACATACCCCTGCCAATTGCACAATGTTTATTCTTATGAGAGGTCCTTGGTCCTCACTGAACTTCGTTGTTTCCTTGTAACATCATCAATGCTAGTGATGCTGCTACTACCTAGTTTGAATAATGAAACATCTGCAAGAATACAACTAAGCTAAGAGAGTACCTCATTTCAACCCTAAGCTTTATTGGCTTACTCTTATGGTTTTTTAAAAAAATCTTAAACAATATATGAAGTTTTCTAGCTAGCATTTAGTCATTAAGCTGCCTCAACAGGGGTTTCCTATAGCTGTTAACAAGGGAGAATCTATTATATTTTGTACAGAGTTAGACATTAGATGTCAATAAAAAGGACACTTTCTTTGCACAGGAGTATTCTGGACATTATTGCTAATAATCTTTCTAGCAAAGACAAACTATACCTCACCTTTGCTTTTAGGCACTATTAATATTTCTACCTGTTCTTTAAGGCAAGACGTTTATAACCTGAAAAAGTATGTAGAGCTCTGTAGAAGCAACAAGCTTACACTTGATATAAGTGAAAAGTCTTGGTACATTACTTCAGCCTGAACTCTTTCGGTGTTCAGATAAAGGGGACGCTAGAATTTAGTGATACTATAGATCAGTGGTGGGTTCCCCCCGGTTCGGTCCGGTTCGCGCGAGCCGGTAGCGGTGACAGTGTGACGTCACCGAACTGGTTCGCAGCGTCCCGGACCCTGTCCTACCCGTGCGGCCCAACTTACCTTTTTTAAAAAAAATCGGCAAAATTAGCGTTCTGCGCATGCGCAGAGCGCTTTTTTTGCCGATTTTTTAAAAATTAATTGTCTGCGCATGCGCGGTAGCGCGGTTTACACGCGCGTGCGAGCGAAGCCAGCGCGTGTGTGCAAATTTAGCACGTGCGCATGCACGCACGCGTGCGCGCGTGCATGAAGAGAACCGGTAGCGAAGGTGAGTGGAACCCACCCCTGCTCCTCTCCTCTCCTCTCCTCTCCTCTCCCTCAGCCTTGCCCCACAGAATCCTCCCCTATCCTATCCCCTTGTCTCCTTCAACCTTGTCCCACAAAAGCCTCCCCTAACCTATCCCCTTCTCTCCCTCAGGCTTTGTAGCTCCTTCTCTCCCTCAGCCTTGCCCCACAGAAGCCTGTTCTATGCTATCCCGTTCTCTCCAGAGTTATTTTCAAGTTGGGAGGGGGAGTAGAATGTCTAACTAATTAGCATCAGAACATGTTATAATAATATAGGAAATTCGATATTAAACCACAACAATTAGACAAACTGTTGTTAGGTCCAGAAGGGAAATTAATAACCAGAATATATAATTATTTATTACAATTTGATAGGGCGGAGGAGGTGGTGAAAGAATCTATGATTGCCTGGGCCAAAAATGTAGGAAACAACATAGAATTAGAAGATTGGGAAAAAATTTGGAATAAAAATTTTACAATAACCAAATCTGTGGCCTATAAGGAAAACCAATATAAGATTTTTTATTGTTGGCATTTAGCACCAGCAAGGCTGGCCAAGATGTATCCAACTTTAAATCCAAAATGTTGGAAATGTAAACAGGGACAAGGTACCTCCTTTTACTCATGGTGGTTATGCCCCAAAGCAAAAAGATACTAGACGAAGATAAAGGAATGGTTGCAGGATTTAACTAAGTGTCAAATAGAACTTAAACCAGAATTGTTTCTCCTGGGGATATTTAGGGTGAAATATAATAGAAAGATAAAATATTTGATGTTACATATACTAACTGAGACAAGGATTGCCTTTGTGCAGTATTGGAAGAAGGAGAGTATACTGCCAGAGGGATTAGTAATTCAAAAAATATTTAACTGTGCAAAAATGGACAAACTCACATTAGAATTAAAGGGAAAGGATGATTCAGAATATTATGCAATATGGGGAAAATGGTATGAATGGATAGATAATAGAAATGAATAATGGAAATGTACTAAAGGAATAGAATGTTTAGAAATAGAATGTATCTAGTGTATTGATTATTTTTTCTCGTTGTATGAACAATGTCACAGATCTGTTAAATATGTAATAGAAATATGTAAAGAGAAAAAGTGTAATGAAAGATAAATTAAAAAAAATAATATAGGAAATACTAATGCTCTGATGGTCATTTCAAAAAATCCTTTCGTAGTGAGCACCTAGAAGTCAAGAGGAACATACATGCCAAATTTCAAGTTGGTAGGTTTTATGGTTCTGGAGATTTTGTGATTATAGCATGAGTGGTTTTCGCTTTTATATATATACATTTCTGATCATATAGAAATAATTTCACTATTTGTTTCATTTTTGGGTAAAATAAGTGCCCTTAGTGTCTTCCTAGGAAGAAGCATTGAGTCTTTTCTGTTCCTGCAGATTCTTTCATAAAAAATACTAGAAGTGTTTTTCATATGGTTGGAATTTAATAGCAAATTGTATTCTATCTTCATGTAAGCATTGTTGAATTCAATAAGGTTTACACAAAGACTAAGCCTAAGAGTATATCTTAGATTGGTTAACATTAATTCCCTTTGAAACCAATGAAAAAAATGCTAAATTATATAGTTTTTATTTGGAGATGACAGAATTGGATGAGATACTCACAGGAACAGATGAAAGAATTATTAAAAAATTGTATAACTATTTACTTAATATTAAGTTAGAAGAAGAACAGGTAAAAGTAACAATGATAGCCTGGGCTAAAAATTTTGGACATACAATTGAATTGAATAAATGGCAGCAATTATGGGAAAGAAACTATAAATTAACAATATCCACAGCATGTAAAGAGAATCAATATAAAATGTTTTATAGATGGCACATGGCACATGAAAAATTGGAAAAACTATTCAAAGATAAATCAGCTAAATGTTGGAAATGCCATCAGATACCAAGATCGTATTACCATATATGTCCAGAAGCAAGAAATTATTGGGTTAAAATTCGAACATGGTTAGAGGAACTGATACAACAACATATTGATTTAAAACCTGAACTGTTCCTATTGGGTATCTTACTGGAGAAATATAGTAAAGAAAATATATATTAGATTATACATGTTATAACTGCAGCGAGGATTGTATTTGTGCAAAATTGGAAAGCAGAAAAAATCCCTATAGAGAGAAGTAATTAAGAAAATATTGGAATGTGCAAAAATGAATAAATTAACATTGACAATTAAAGAAAAGGAAGAATCGGAGTATTTTAAGATATGGGGGCAATTTTATCAATGGATAGAGAAGAGATATACATGAAAATGAATATAAATGTAAGAAAATTTGGAAAAAATGTAATAAATTAAATGAAGATGTAAAAGTAAGATATAAAAGTAGCAAGAAGATGATAGTAAAGGAGGAATAAGATGAATTAATATAAATGTAAGAAATTTGGAGAAAATGTTGCAATAAATTAAATGAAAATGTAAAAGTAAGATAGAAATATAGCAAGAAAATGATGGAGGAATATGATAACACAAAATATGCAGTCAGATGACACACAGAATGATTAATGATGTATTTTTTGTTTAAATAAAAAAATTTTTTAAAAAGAAATCAATGAGGTAATTTAATCATGATTAATCCCAATCCATGTCAAGATTCAGCATGCAGTTTTACTAGGATTTTTAAGAACTATATTTGCAAAAGAAGATGGTCCAATCTTTTATTTTATAAATAATCCCCAACTATCTTGTAAACATATTATGAAAAAAGCTCAAGCGTTGTATTCTCAACAATTAACAAATTTCTGCAATTTGATAGATGAAGAAAATGATTTTATTCTTTGTGTTATGCTTCACTGCAGTCTTAACATAATAGCAATAAGGGAAAAGATAAATTTCCAGGATTATACAGATATAACCTCTGCCCAATTTACAAATGAAACAACAGTTGCCCTGTATAAACATACTTCTTGCTGCAGTTTTTATGAATACAAATACTTCTATTATTCATGCAAATACTTCCCTATACTTTATCACTGCTATGTTCAGTGTTCTAGAAAAGAAATCACACCCTTGTTGATAATGAAAGCAGAAAAAAATACAAATTGAAAACCAAAATGTAAAATGTCATGGCTATTTTTAGCATGGCTGATCTTAGTATACATTAAATTTAAGTTTCTTGTCATTTGTGCTCCATTGGACATTGGATCTCCTTTGAACTTGGATTCCCATTTCAGATTACAGAAAGAATAAACTCCTGAATTCCTTGTGTAGATCCTTTTTCGGCTTGAAAATGAAATAGCCAACTTGCCCACCTAATCCAGGCCACAGCTACTTTAAATGCAACCCATGTCATTTGTCTATCTAGACCAGGGGTGTCAAACTCAATTTCATTGAGGGCCACATCAGGGTTGTGTTTGATCTCAGGGGTGTATGGGGTGTGTCCAGGGGGCGTGGCCAGCTCGACATCACTCATGTTGGGGGTGCCTGTGGTGGCCCAAGTGTTCTGCCAGCAAAAATGGAGCTCGGGAGGGTTGCATGCAGCCCTCCTGAGCTTCATTTTCATGGCAGACGGTTGCATGAGGCCATCACAGTCTAAAAACAAGTTTTTTTCAGCTCCATTTTCACTGGCAGAGACACTGTGGGCCGGTCCTTCATTGTTTCCAGGGCAGCCCCACGGGACAGATCTAAGCACCCTGCAAACCAGTTGCGGCCTACGGGTCTTGAGTTTGACACCCCTGATCTAGACAATGGTTTTGCCTTCTAGCTACATAGAAGCTAAAAAATCCGCTCTCCTCCTTTTTTTAAAAAAATGTTTTTATTGAAGATTTTTAAAAAACAAAGCAAAATGTTTGACAATTTTTTCACTTCAACAAAACCCGCTCTCTCCTTTTATGCCAATAGGGGTGTCTTTCTCACCAGTATAATTGCCACATGAAAGGGATTTTTCATTAATACAAGCAACTAAAACTGAAAAGAAAAAAAATATTAAATGTTGTGCCATCCATCTCACTAACACAGCATCTCTGAACAGCTTACAATAGAATGACAAGTTAAAAAAAGGCAATACAAGACAATTAAAATTAGGAGAGTTAAATAGGAAAGCTAAAACCCAAAATGATCAGTGGTCTAGGGGTGGGAATCTTTTTTAACCATCAGCCACCTCCAACACATTACGCCTCTGTCAGGGCCCCAGGCCAAGCAACAGAGCCAAATTTTCAGACTCTTCTGTAAGGCAACAGTGAAAGGAAAAGAAGGGAAAAAATTAAGGTGTGTTTGTGTATAGGAAGGATAAGGTCTTCGATATGAGTAACTAATTGGACTTGTTTTGTTATCTGTTTGATATATGTAAGAACAGAATTAAATAATGAAATGTATGTATAGAAATCAAGAAAGAAATCATGTTGTCTGGGGTTAATATCAAGATCATTGGCATTTCTGCCTCCCAGATGATTCATATGATTAATTTTTCAGTATCTAATGGCACATTGTTGAATGAGTGCATATATTTGGCTGTATGTGTTTCTTATATATTTTCAGAGGACCCAAAGCAGATGGATAATCTTACTAATATCACTTCACCAAAATGTTATTAGCATTCTAACACAACATTTGTTGGCAGAGAGAGAAAAACAGATTTAGATATTAAATAATACCTTCTGTCATTAACGATGTGGCTTAACTGTTTTTCATATTTATATCACATTTGCCAATATTTTAGTATTAATCTGCCATAGATAATAAAAATAAGAATGTTATTAGGAAAATTGAAAAAATATGTTTCTGTGTTCCAATTCTAATCTGCATATTGCTTTTTTTTGGTTTGATTTGGTAAGCAAGTCAACTCAAGCTTTTGATTTCTTTCCATTTTATTGTTGTGAGTGATTCAGAAGGTTATATGGCTGTCTCAGCTTTCCCAAAGAGAATACAATTTTAAAAAACTTTTAAGCCTACTGAATTTAACAATCTTCAATGTGGGTAACTTACTGAACTTTCAAGGCAAAAATTCTGGTTGTGGCTATCTATGATATTAGTATGTTGATGTGGAATATTTTTGCAAGGATAGTTGTTTTAGGCTTTATGGCTGATATTCATATTGATGATTAGGATACTTTTCTCACATGCAACAGGATTTTGAGAAATATCTTCTCCACAAAACAAAACAAAAACCCTGTAGCAGGGGTGAAATCCAAATCATTTTACTACCGGTTCTGTGGGCGTGGTTTGGTGGGCGTGGTGTGGCTTGGTGGGCATGGCAGGAGAAGGATACTGCTAAATTCCATTCCCACCCCACTCCAGGGGAAGGATATTGCAAAATCTCCATTCCCACCCCACTCTGGGGGCCAGCCAGAGGTAGTATTTGCCAGTTCTCTCACCTACTCAAAATTTCTGCTACCGGTTCTCCAGAACCTGTCAGAACATGCTGGATTTCACCCCTGCCCTGTAGTGATATTTGCGAGGAATTCTATTCACACTCAAAGTCCCAAATTTAGAAACAGATTATTTAGACAAATACTTGAGTGAATGAAGGCAAATATACATGTCTAGGATAATGTTGAAGGATCCAATCTGGGTCAGTCACCGGGACCAGATGTTTAGTCTTCTGAGCTTTTGGACTCGTACTGGAGCCCATCTTCAGGAAACTTCTCTCTCACCAGAATGTGAGCTCAGAAAAGAAAACTTCTGATCCTAGTGACCAACTCAGATTTTGCTCCTGCAAATACTTGAGTATTCAAGAACATGGACTTGGAAAGGGTAATTTATTGTATATACTGCAATAAACAACCATTGCTCCTTTTTCTCTTTACTTAGTGAAGCTGAATGGCCAACCTAGCAAACAATATATTCCAGTAATTGAAGTGTGAAACTGACATGCTTTCAGCAGGCAGTTATGAAAAGCGAAAAGGAGAATCTGAAATAAACTGTTTCCCATGCTTCTTATGGATCTATTTTTCATTAGTATTCTGCAATGCTCATGATCTTGGCCGAATCTGATAGTAATACTTAAAAAAAAACCATAGAAAGTTAAAAAGTTTTACCCCTGTTTTTGGGGCATATAAGGCTACTGACAGTGAGATTTGTTAGAAAGAGAAATGCTATGCCAGTACCAATATTGTCCAGTTGCATGTTCTTTTGAAATTAATTACACTCTGCTTTTAGCTTGTACTCTCACTCTAACTATGAAACTGCAAGAGATAGTGAAGGGCTAGACTATGACAAGTCATTCAAAAGTTATCACTTTTTTTTATAAAACTGTAGAGAATTTGCTTCTTGTCCTAGTAAGTATATTGTTTCATTGTTAAAATAATAAACTACTCTATTGGTATTTATTATCTAATAAAATCCTTCACGCACTCCAACCCCCAATAAGCTTCTTTATTATTATTTATTATCTTCTAGTTGTTTCAGAATCACTCCAAACTCCACTCCTTGTGACTTTCAGATTTGGGTGGATTGATATTTTGACTAGACTACATTATTTGGAATTAATATCTCAAAACATAATTTTTAATAAATGCTGCGTGGGTACGTTCTTAAGCAAAGATTCTGCAATGAAGTTTTCTAACTGATTTTTCATATATCTGATATTTAAAGAAATTTAGCATATTCATCAAAGACTTTTAGTTCAGACCTTTTTCTACTGGGACCTGAACTAAACACATGACGCCTGAAGATGGCCTTCAGAGCCAAGCTTACATTACAGTATGATTTTCATTGTTTGGTTGCTAACAGGATAATTGCAGAATGTATTATCCACGGACTTGCTCCATGAAGTGATAATCCTTAAGGATCAATCTCTTTATTATAATTTGGCTCTAATTTGGCTAAGTGAAATATTCCTCTTCCTATATGAGCATAGTTCCTACTGTAAGTTTGCCTAAGCATTTGGTCAGACATGATTCCTAAAGGTTTTCCACAATAGGGAAATAATGTGTCCCAGTTGTGTCTTTTCATTCTGTGAAATATTGTTGTCACTTCCTGGTCATGCAAGTGAAATACCTAATACTGAAATTGAAAAACAAAATATGAAGTTAAATTTAGAATTAAAACTGTCATTATACTTAAAGCAACTGAAATCAAATTTTACAAGCTGAAATCCAAATGTATTGAAGAAAAATACAGTGTTACTGAATCATCTATCATTGAGCTTGCTGAATATTAGTTAGGAAACTAATTTAAGAAGTTAAACTAATCTTGATTAACCACATTTTCCAAAATATACAAGCCAACCGATACCAAAGTATATGTTCATAGATATATTACCAACTCAAGATTGGTAGAAGGCTTAATTTTATTCTGTCCAATGCTAACTGGAAACTGTTTAATTTTATTCTGTCCAATGCTAACTAGAAACAATGAACTTCAACATATTTTAAAGAAATTCATGAAACTACAGGAAAAGGTGGCAGAAAGAAATCAGTAGGTGGCACTCTTCCCTCCAGATCAATATTTTTTATCACATTGCCAAGAGACCCAGTACAGTTAGAAGCTTGTTTATTCCTGCCCCCCCCCCCCCTAAGCTTTTAAACATATGGGGTCAATAAAAGTTCCACTGCTTTTTTGTTTCTCAAGTGTAGAGCCCTTGAGGTCCTGGACAAATTCCAATCTAGTTAATTAATTTCTTCCTGAAATAAAACTATACCTGGCATTATAAAGCCTTCTGACTCTTAAAAGGAATTACTCAGGGCTGCAATATTTCACAGTATTTAATTTAAATCATTGGGAAAAAAAATTATAGTTAGCCCATAGTTTTTAGATGCTTTTATTCTTCCTATTTCATCCCCTAAAATAAGACCTCTAATTGTGTCACTTGGAAGCTTGAAAACACTGAAGATGCAATGTCCGAGTTAAGCATCATGAATATAAATGTATATTTCTTATGAGAATGCCATAAGAGAAGCCAAAAGGTGATCTTAAATTGTGTATGCTCCTGTTATTCTAGCCAATGTAAAACTCAGCAAAACAATGTTCTTTTCTCCAGAAAGTTCTGACATAATTTGGTATTAATCAAAAGACAGGATGCAGTTACACTGCAAAAAGGCTTCAGAAGGATAATTATACTGTGAAATATTTTAATATTTATTCATTTAATCAATTTATATAGATGCCCTACTCAAGAGTACCACATTTGGTATTAGCTGTAGCTTTGTGTTTGCTTTCCCAACAGTTTGGATTCAGCAGGAATCAATATTAAAGGTGTTTTATTTATGTTTCAGTACTATATTAAGAATATGGCATCATTCATTCAGAGTTCTTATTCCATGACAAGTTTAATCCCCAACACTTCATTACAGGAAACACTTTCAGGATTGCATAGGTCTTCTTGTTTAACTCGTGCATTTTTATAGGATACAGTTGAAAGGTAGGAAATTGAAGGCTGTTTCCTAATAAGAAAATAAACAAAATGTTTTAAAAATTCAAAGAAGAAATAGAGTAAGGATTAGAGTTGTTCTTTCTTAGAAAGCCAATTGCGAAAAATGTAAAATCACCTTTTCCCTTCTTCTTCTAGAATTTTTTTTTTTTTTTTTGCTTTGCTTTGTTAGACAAAGACAATTTATTTGAGAAGGCCAATCCTTGAAATCTACTATTAAAAGAGGGTTTAAGTTTAATAAATGTGTTATATTTTTATTTTATTACCCCACACCAGTGGTGAGATTCAAAATTTTTTACTACCGGTTCTGTGGATGTGGCTTGGTGGGCATGGCAGGGGAAGAATACTGTAAAATCTCAATTTCCTCCCAATCAGCTGGAACTCGGGAGGCAGAGAATAGATGGGGATGGGGCCAGTCAGAGGTGCTATTTACCGGTTCTCCAAACTACTCAAAATTTCCGCTACCAGTTCTCCAGAACTGGTCAGAACCTGCTGAAACCCAC
>JANHFM010003514.1:459293-472143 GCA_032468115.1 Grayia smithii | reverse complement strand
CATAACTTTAATTGTCCATTCTTCTATAGATGGCAAATCCTCTTTCTTCCAATATTGTGCTATTAAAAAAACTTCATTATTGACAAGAACTTGTTTTCAACTTTTTGCTGGCCACCAAGTCACAATATCCTAGGACTTTAGACTTTGTTTTTAGCCAGGCATAGTGGCTGCTGTTGATGTGTTATCTTAATTTTTTTCGTTATTCAAATTCATTAGAGACACCTAACTACAATGGATTCTGTCATTAAGTTGTTAATGGCTGGCTATCCAAGAGAATAATCTTGGGTTTATTTGTTTATTTATTTATTTATTTATTTATTTATTTATTTATTTATATTTGAATTCAGTCAACAATGCCAAACATATACCAGACAAGATGCCCATCCATGCAATAGCAATAGCACATAGATTTATATACTGCTCTATAGTGCTTTACAGTAGTCTCTATGTGGTTTACAGAATCAGCATATTGTCCCCAACAATCTGGGTCCTCATTTTACCAACCTCAGAAGGATGGAAGGCTGAGTCAATCTTGAACCAGTCAGGATCGAACTCCTGGCTGTGGGCAGAGTTAGCCTACAATACTGCATTCTAACCACTGCACCACCATGGCTTCTAAGCCACCCAAGTCCAGAGTCTGAACTTTAAGGCACTCTGAAATTCAATCAGGGTGGGAGTCACTAAATCTCAGGAGGAATTTCATCCCAGAAGGCTACAGAGGGGACATTATGAAGAATCCTGAAAGATAGCACTCCTTAATCAAAGAACCTGGAGCATGCCAATATGCCAGATCAAATGAGCTAGACATAAGATAGGCAGTTCCTCACATAGCCAGGCTTTATGCTATTTAGAGCTTTAAAGGTAGTAACGTCCCTTGAAATACACCTGGAAGCAAATTGGCAATCAGTACAACTCATGAAGCAGAGTGTCAGATGGACATATAAAGGCATGTCTATAGAGGGTACAATAGGCATCCAATAAATTGTATAGCTGATGATAGATAGATAGATAGATAGATAGATAGATAGATAGATAGATAGATAGATAGATAGATAGATAGATAGAGCGAGCTGCTTACTAAGTTTCATTCTGGACCTGTTGAAACTTCCACATGGTTTTCAAGAGCAATCTGTTTCTTCACAATCTCACTTTATCCTTCTCTTCTTCTTTCTATTTTAAACTACAGGTTGTGATTCATAGGGGTTGGGTAGAAGTTCTACACAAGCATAACTGCCTGTAATCTACAGGTCTCCCATCTTTTAGTAACAGTAAAAATTCACATCTCAATATTCCCCAGGTATCGTCTGCATTCCTACTAGGGGTAGCAGAAACACAGCCAACCAGGGAACTGTCCAGTAGAAGAATTCCAAAGTTTCCAAATTGTGGTTAATCATTTTGTTAACTGATATCAGTAAAATTCATTTTAAACTGAAATCATATTTTTTCCTAATTTGAATTGGCATGGAATTATTTCCTTGTTTTTTCTATATATTTGCCACCTCTTGAATTATTTAAAATTATACTCTTTCCAAATGTCAGAATGCCCCATCATTCATCGAATGCAAACTAGAAAATACACATAGTTTTTCATTTTATTGATATTAGATTTTATATTAGTTCTTTGTGTTTTCTACCCTCCTAGTAATTTTTTTTAATGAGACTTTTTTGGGAAAATATATATAATTATATTTTATAATACTCTGTTGAGGCAACAGCTATCCACTCAATTTACAGTATGTTTTCTAAAGGCTAAAAATTACAGATCTGGATTTTGGAAATCCTGTACATCATTATAGCTTATTTTTAAATGTGATAATAATAACAGATGAGAATGAATTTCAGTGTTGGAGAAATACTACATAATAATTCAAAATTAGCATTTTTTTGCTATTGTGAACTATGTATATTTCATCCTCTAATATAACATAAGCATTAAAAACTTACTCATTTCATATTTTGTTCTATTCCAAATGTTTTGAAATGGAATGCCTGAGATTAGACATCAAAATTAATATTTTTGATGCAAAACATGATTAGAATTAAATTAAATATATATAAAGAAGTTTTGGCTCTACAGTAATTATAATATTTTGTAGGGGTTTTTTTTAGCTTCAATAATCATTCAATAAACTTGTAATGTTACTTGTTGAGAGTTAAAACCATCTAGTTTCCAGATAGGAGAATGAAGATGTGCATTGCAGCTAATGTTATTTCTAAATAAAAAGAAAGAAACCCCCCACCTTTATCAGTGCTGCCAGCTGACAGAAATAAGAGAGTTGGGCATAGAAAAGATGAAGTAGATATCCTATTTACAAGTCTTGCATTACAAAGCAATACAGAAAATGAAATCTTCTCTTTGACCCTGAAAATGTGAAGTGTGTTAGAATATTGGCCTTGGGAAATGAGGCTAAATTGGGGCAGACTAGTTGCTACCACAGCTACAGGGAAAGCCACCTGTGCAATTTCTGGAATTAGTGTGATGCTAATCAGCAAGAGGCTTGCAGGGAGGGTGCTGCCTTTGATGATAAAGTACAAAGGTGTGCAAGGATTTTAGGCATGTGTTATTTTTTTGGTAGCTCTGTGTTCTCGATTAAGCTGTCGTTGGTTGTGGTTCCCAAAGAAATCTTGTAGGCTTAAGTGCTCCCATGTTTACACAGGAGACTGTCTCCGACTCTCTTTTTTAAGCACCACTCTTTTACTGCAGTGAGAGAGATTTCTGAAGTTTAGTTAAACTTTGGAAATGCCTCTTTCTTCAGGGGGAGGATTTTGATTTTGAAAGGCATGATTCAGAACGTGGAGTATGCGCGCAACAGGTAGCCCCATGCTCTTAAAATGATGCATGGATTATGATCCTCTGCTTACTAAATGGAGAATCAGACACACTGAGTTCAATAAACTTCTAAGGAAATCATCAGAGGCTGCAGCCCCAGTTATATGAGACATAGATGTCTCTAAAATTTTAAAAGCGATTTTGCCTTAAAATGAAACGATGCATATCAATTTGTACATAATAACCCATCGTATGAAAAACAAAGAACAAAGCTAATTGCTTTACCCAGTGATTTTTACTATTTAAAATGAATAAAGTTTATTATCTGAATCTTTTGTTTAGCACATGCTTAGGAAAGAAATATTACCAAATTAGAATGAAAATTTGGAATATAAAAACAAACAGATCAGAGGATTCTATGTTAACTGTTTAATATAGTTTTCTCATATAGCATATGAGGCCTATTAAGTTTATAGAAAAGCTAGCCAGAAGGGTGTTGTTTCATTGCCTGGAGTCCAAAGATTTTTTAAAGTGTAACTTTCAAATATTATGCAATTTTTTAATATTGATAATTTACTATTGAGGTACTGCAATCTGAAAGCATTTATTGTTATTACAATTACCATTATGCTTTGTTTTATAAGTGCATCTTTTGTACATAACATTTACTCTTCATGGTTTAATTTAGCTGCTGTGATCTTTTGGCACCAACTCTGAATGTACATTTTCATTACCTGAAAATTACAAAATTTGTTTAATCTAGATTATTATAGTGAAATTCTGATTGAAAAGATTTTCAGAGCAAAATGTATCTATTAATTCTCCTACTAGGATCACTGACAAATCTGAGAATGCCAACATTTCTTTCCTCATTTTAAACTTATCTAGACACGTTTTATTAATATAGCTAATCTGTGGTTTTTGAATTTGACTGAATTTGACTTTTTTTAGAGTTCTTCAGAGCTCTTCTGTTAATTTTTCAGATAAAACAATTTCCTACATTTCTAGATATTATTAATTCAAGATATGGTAAGTTTTAATAACAATGAAAAATCTTGCCACTAACATTAAAGATTGCAACATTTTTATATGATCACAATTTAAATTAAGGCAACAGAGACAGCCAATCGTAGGATTCTTTATAAAAGATTGATTTTTCCCAATTATTTTCACAAAAATTTAACAAAAAGCACTGCTTGAGGAAACCATCAAAAATGTATTTGATGTTTCTCTTCCAAGAGTGCTGTATGTAAAATTTTCTTCTACAAATTTTAAAAAGTGATACCAGAAATGGCTGAAATGAACTCCATCTAAATCCCACTGCCTAAAAAAAAATTGTTTTGGCAGCATTTCTCAGCCTAAATGCATTTAAACAATATGATTTTTTCTCCTCCAATTGGAATCTCATTTTCATAGCATTTTCTTATTTCAAACCAAAATGATGCCTCTGGAGTTTAGAAATGAAACACAACATCAATCATCAAGCAATCAATCTTTATTTGGTCATAGATCAGCAAATAAAACACAAAAATAACAACTAATTTGGATAAAAAGGAAAAAAATACAATTGTTCTAAAATATCTAAAAAATATTAGAAGAGATACAATGTTGTACCATACAAACTACAGAACAGTACTTAGTTGTGGTCAATAAAATACAATCAGATATTCCAGGATACAACTGCAGCTGTTTTCCAAGTGATTGCAACAACCTTCTTGCTAATACTGTAAAACGTCGCTCTGGAACGGATACTGTAGTATTAGCTACTAAAATATTCTTTCTATTGCCATTCTTCATTAGGCACATTTCAAACTTTTTTGTGCAAACTTTGTAAATTGGCAGTCAGTTTAGGACAAGGAATTGTTGAGTAGCAAGATATATGCTACTGAAACACAATATTGAGCATCCCAAAGGTGCTTTTTCAAGAGGCAACTGGGGTTTTTTTGAAGACGTTTCAAAGAATGAGCTGAAGAAGCTTCTTGGATGAGAAGTGAAACATCTTCAAAGAAAAACAAAGAAAGTTGCCTCTTGAAAAAGTTGCCTCTTGAAAAAGCACCTTTGGGATAACCATGACCTGGATGACTGAAAATCTCCATAGAGACAATATTGAGCAGTCTAGAAGTTAACAGAAGATACCATAGCATCTTCTCTTAATACTGAACAATAAGGATAATCCTAGATTTTTTTTAATTCTAAAAATCAAATTTGGGCTTCATTAATTTGATTTGATTCATTAGATGTTGGAAACCGTGCTCAGTTCAACTGCACATTCAAATCTTTGAAACCATGAACAAATTCCTTAGATGGCAAAGCCCAACCAAATAGCTTGAATTTTTTTCCTTCTCACATATCCAAATATTTTGTTTTGTAAGGATTTACTGAAGTTTTATTAATTGCTTTATTTTTGCCATTTAGAGGCTGATGCTGCCAAGGAAGAATTGCTGGGAAATTCATGACTATATATATTTTGTGTAGGTTATTAAACAAAACAAAAAATTAGGTCCTTGTGGGATTGTCCAGTTGGGATTTATATTTACCTTTTATGCAAATGAAACTTATCATTATCTAAAAGCAATTTCAGCTGGTGGAAGTCTTTGGTAGGCATCATCTAGAATTGTCCTTTGTGTTATAATTTTGAACTTGTTTTACATATAAACAATGTTTAGTCTATTTCTGCCTTTTCCAGTGGATGTTATGCTTAGTTTCTCATCTGTAACCACAGAAAGGATAGGAACTTGCAGAAGGAAGTCATAATTGAACAGTGTTGCCTGGCAAAATATGAAGTAACCTTTAGAATGGATTTTAGCTGTTTAGTTTTGCAGCCTCAAAAAAGAAAAGAAAAGAAATACATCCATGTGATTATTTTCATTGCTAGACTGTGTTTTAGATAGAATACCCTTCCAGCCTGCACTTCCGGCGCAGTGGTTAGGGTGCAGTACTGCAGGCTGCTAGCTGCAGTTCAGCAGATCAAATCTCACTGGCTCAAGGTTGACTCAGCCTTCCATCCTTCTGAGGTGGGTAAAATGAGCACCCAGATTGTTGGGGGCAATATCCTAACTCTGTAAACCGCTTAGAGAGGGTTGTAAAAGCACTATGAAGCGGTATATAAATCTAAGTGCTATAGCTATTGCTATTGCTATCCACTTCTACTGTGCTTATTCTGCACCCTGGATTCAGACTCTGAAGCAAGTGCAACCTACCAAGTCTACTGTATGTAGGAACCTCTCTCATCAAGGGGAACACAAGAGAATTCAGTGTCAGAAAAATCAGATTTTTCAGCTTTTAGAATTGTGGTAGCAATGGCAATGCTAGAAAGAAATCCTACAACCTGACATCCACCTAGCTGATTGTAATTACCCTTCAACTTTCTAAGCTCCACTTGTTTACAGATTAAGAGTTGAAAGGGACCTTGTAGGTCATCTAATCTAATACCCCCCCACCCCCACCCAAGAGATGGTAGTATCTCTTGAGCATACCATCTTCTGCTAGGCCTTTTGGTTAAGGATTTTTTGTTTTTTCATATTGGAAGGACTTTATTAAGGTCCTCTCAGAATGCCTCACTTTGAAATACTGTCAGCTAAGCAAGAATCATCAACTCAGCAGAAGGAAGAATTTGTTGCTAAATGTAAGCATGATGAAAGAAAACTTTAAGCAGGGTTGAGGATAAAGAAGTGTTCCCATTTTCCCCATCTCCCTGATGTCAGCAAAGTAGAGTAACAAAAACTGACAAGCAACTATCAACTAAAATGTTCAATAAAGTTTCACACCTGGAAATCTAAATAATTGCTGTCCAGGATTATTTTTTACCTCCACAGCCACTAAAAGAGTCACGTGTTCTAAAACAAAATACACAAGTGATTCCAATTTTTTTTTGGTCATACTATTTCAGTTTGCCGGGCAAACTTTGATCTTATTTTGAAGTTTTCAAAAGCTGTCCATGTTGCCAGGTTTGGGGGGGAAAATCTGATCTTACAGGTTTAACTTAAATATTATTTCCATTTTGAAGCCTGTCATGTGGGTGCACCACAAAGCGTATTTGGTTTTTGCCTTGATGCCTTGGGTGGTAGCATGCAATAAGTAACAAAATACTGAGAATAAAAGAGAAAGTCCTGGAATATATATCCCTCCAGCTATTGCCCAGTTGAGAGACAGACAGAGAGAGAAAGAGACAGGATGTAAAGTAAAACCAGTATTTTTCTTTCTGATCAAAGGACAGATTCTCCCACCACCCAGCAGGCGATTAACACATAAGTAAATTCTCTTGTAAAAGCCACTGACTGGGGAAAAAAAAGCAAGTATCTGCTTAGCACCTAGAAAGTAAACTTCACTTATCCGGAATGCAGTTTTAAAAGAAAGGAGGAGGCGGAGAGGAAGGGATTCCTTCTCCAAGTTCAGGGTTATAAAGGAAGCTAAATCCTCTCAAAGAACTATCTCTCAGTAAAGTGATAATTCCCCTGTGGGTTCCTCTTGCTCACCTTGTGACCATTTCCACATTGGTAAAAGAGGAAGTAGCAAATTAGGGCCTGTCACTTCATAACAAAAGAAGTGCTAAGACTCAGGATGGGGTGCCCAGTAAATCAGTCTTCAGTCTCATTGACAATATTGGGACGATTCAGTAGCTTTTTGTGGGATCAGGCTACTTAGGGATTCTTTCCATTATAACATGTTTTTCATTTCCTTTTTACCATACATTTTCTCAGACCTTGTTAAAGGTCCCAACATTTGCCCCTTGATATGATGTCACAGTTGTCAATCATTTGCTGGCATAAATAGCTGGGCAATCCCAAAGATCTTCCCCAGAACCCATTTCTTTTTGCATTTCTATTACAGAAAAACCTGCACTGTTATTACACCTGCCAGTCTCTCCTGACATTGACCTCTCATTTCATATTGCTCCTTTGGTCTCTTCCACCACCACCCCTCCTCCAATTCTCTCTCTCTCTCTGTTATGGATTTGCCATGCAGTCTTGACTGAGGACAAGAATAATTTACAACTCTCACACTTCAGATTGCTTTTCTGAAGGGCCTTTACCTTAAAGTGAATGGTGGTATTTTTCACTGGTCCAAACATCAGTGTGACATCCTGACTTCATCCAAAGTAAATTGCTGTCATTTCCTATTGAGCCATTTTACAGGTTTCACCTAGTAAATCAAAGCCACTATTCTATGTATGTAAGAAACCATCACTTCAGAAGCAAGAAAATGCCCCTATCAAGGAATGCACATTCATATTAACCTTCTGATCAATAAGCTCATTGTCTATAGTCTTGAGGAGCCATAAACTGTAGAGACTTTTTATGGGAAGGTTTTGTTGAAACAAAAATGCACTAAAATCGAGCAAATATAATCTGTTTTGCCACAAACAACTAGTGATTTATTTTTAAAAAGGATGTAAAACTATTTTAATTAACTCACCAGCTGCAGCTGAATCATAGTTTAGACTCTGGAAAATGTTTCTTGCAAGCAAATTAGTGCAACAAGACTGGCTTTTAGACTGGTATGAATCAAGTAGAGCAAAGAAAGAACAGTCTTCAGGAAATAGTGCAATTCCAACCTCTGTTTAGAAGAGGGCCCCTCCTTCTAAACTAAATTGAAAACAAGTTTTGTAAAACTACTAGCATCTGCTAAGAACACAGAAACAAATTACGTTTGACATGTCAAGTCAATAAATATTAATTTGCTTATTGTTTAATCATTGCTTTCAAGGATATTCCCACTACTTCTCATCCACCCACTTTATTCAATGCCCTTATAATTGGTTTTGCAGCGAGTGCCTTTACCTATTGCTTTGACTGTTATAACAATTAGGAACAATTGTAAAATGTTTCAACTTGAATTTGACCAAAAAAAAAAAAAAAAAAAGAATGACAGAGCTTGGTTTTCAGATAAAATTTTTTCACAGGAACTGTTTTTTCTCATTTATTTTCCATTGATTTTCCCACACTTTTCCAGTATGCTTGTATGGTATTTCAAATTTTAAAATAGTATATTGGGTGAAATTGCTTACGGGCAATATGATAACACACATTAAAAATTAGAAGGCAGATTTAAGTGATTTAAGTAATCAGCAATATTATCTACTATAAAGACAAAACCAGAGTGAGGAAATGAGCAAAACCAAATTTGAAAACTTTGGTTATGAAAACACTCTTCAAATCAGATAGGTTTTTATATAGAAGATTTGAAGCTATGGTTGAAGCTTTGCCATAAGTAATGTAGAATTATCTTCATGATAAAGAAGATGTTTAAACAGGGTAGCCTTCTATTAAAGGACTGTAATTGTGTAAATTGTGACAAAATTATTTTAAATCAATGCTAACTTTCACCTTTAAATTCAAACTCAAATCTCCCATTTTACCAATTGTGTGTTCCACCTAGAATATTATAAGGATTCCATAATAAAAAATGAAAAAAAAATTGTTATCTACAGTTTGTCTATTTACTTTCGGTGCCAGCTACTACTACCAAAAGCAAATCTGCAACATTTTTCAGAAGAACAGGTGTTATTATGTAGTTAACTGTCCTTGTCAGCTTTTGTAAAAAAAAAAAAAATCATTGCAGAAGAACTTTGATATAAGGGCATGTTTTCAGCGCATTTCAGCAGGGGTAACATATAATAATAATGATGATGATGATAATAATAATAATAATAATAATAATAATAATAATAATAATATAATAATAATAATAATAATAATAATAATAATAATAATTTAATTTCTATGCTGCCCTTCTCCCGAAGGACTTGGGGTGGCTCACAATAAAAACATAGATAATATAAAAAACATATAGAGACACATATACAGATATATAAAAACGTATACAATGTAAACAAAGAGATAAAACATTGAGACATTAAACACTAAAACATTAAAAGAATTAAAACATTAAAAGAATTAAAAAGGGGCAATAGTAAAAATTAAAATTTAGCAATTTAGACATAATATTAAAATAATTTAAAAATGGTCAGACATAGCCTGCTTGATGGAAAAGACACGTCTTCAGGTTGCGACGGAAGGAGCGAAGGTCTGGGGCGGTCCGAAGTTCCACGAGTAGATCGTTCCACAGGGTTGGGACTCCCACAAAGAAAGCTCTCCCCCTGGGTGCCTCCAGCCGACATTGTCTGGCTGAGGGCACCCTGAGAAGGCCAACCCTATGAGAGCGAACCGGGTGCGGCAGTAGGTGGTCCTGCAGAGTATTAGACGAAAAAGAAGGGAAGAGAGAGAAATAAACCATAGAACAAAAAGCAAAAACAAAACAAAACACTGGAATTAAGTATATGTAATCTGATAAAGACTCCACTTGATTTGGATTATAAAGATTATAAACTTTTCTCCCCATAATGTTAAATTTCCATTCCTGGTTTAGTGGAACAATTACTCTTGATGCTGTCTGCAAGTACTGTAATTCAGAAAAAAAACCCTAGTATTTTTGTGTTCTACCATTACACATGTGGGGTTGTATATATATTCAATAAAAAAAACGACACATAAGCACATAGAAAGTATACTGGAGCCATTTTTTGGGGGGAGGGGAGTTAGTTTTCTTTGCATAATAAAGCACTTTTAAAAAAAGACACAGCGAGGCATCATGCCATCAGTAAAGATTCATTATCCTTCATTGACCAAGACCTGAATCAATAGCTATGACTGTGTTTTATTTTTTTTTTAATGTTTAGGCTGTCTATTTTCTCACTGGAAGGAAAGCAGCTGTTCAGTGATTGAAACATGAAGAAAGATGTGTTGGAATCAGATAAGCATTACTTCCAAAGCAGGTTTACCTCAACATTTGCTTGCCTTTGTAGTCCTATGAGCCCTTACGGAATGCTGAAACTGAGCCCCATGCTCAATTTGAATTGTAATCTCATAAGATATATTTAAACCTGACTTTAGGATGTTTCTTTCGATTGCTGTTGTGCTTGTCACCCAACAAAATACTTGTACAGCTCCGCAAACTGAAATTATAAACAGGGAAAACATCTGACCTTTGATTCTTATCGTACTGTAATGCCTCTAATTGTCATCCTTTATTATAATTTTCTTTTTTTGATGGTTTATGAGGCGTTCCCCCCCCCCCCATTTCCCTTCCTTTTTTATCTGAAGTGATTTGTAGTTGAACAACATGGCTTGCTTTTATCTTCACTTCCAAAGCTGCACTTGTAAGACTACATTCAGCAGCAAATTAATCCCCAAGTAGCTTGGTTCAGTTTTCACAGCTGCTGCCAAGTGGGCCTTCTCTCATGGTCTTTTTAATCATTTGTAAGACTTAAAGTATTAGCTACGAAAAATCTTTATACAGGTAGTCCTCGACTTACGACCACAACTGAGCCAAAAATTTCTATTGCTAAGAGAGATATTTGTTAAGTGAGTTTTGCCCTGACCCTGTGGAACGCTTTGCCCATGGAACTTCGGATCGCCCCAGACCTTCGCTCCTTCTGCTGCGGCCTGAAGACGTGGCTTTTCCACCAGGCAGGCTACGGTTGACCTTTTAATCTGATTTTTAGCTAGTTCTAAATTTTAAATTATGTATTTTAACTTGTACTTAGCCCCTTTCAAATGTATTGTTTTTACCGTTTGTATATGTCTATTTATGTTTTTTATATCTTTTGTTTATTTTATTGTAAGCCGCCCTGCGTCCTTCGGGAGAAATTTAATAAATAATAATAATAATAATAATTTTACGACTTTTCTTGCCACAGTTGTTAAGTGAATCACTGCAGTTGTTAAGTTAGTATCATGGTTGTTAAATGAATTGGACTTCCCCATTGATGTTGCTTGCTGGAAGGTCACAAAAGGTGATACATGACCCCAGGACAGTGAAACCATCATAAATACGAGTCAGTTCACAGAGGTCTGAAATTTGATCATGTGATCACAGGAATGTTGCAATGGTCATAAGTGTGAAAAATGGTCTACAAGTCATTTTTTTTTCAGTGCTTTTGTAACGGTCACTAAATGATCTGTTATAAATCGAGGACTAGCTATAATAGGTATTTTATTTATTTTTTATTTTATTTTATTTTAATTCGATTTCTATGCCGCCCTTCTCCCGAGGGACTCAGGGCGGCTTACAATCGTATTAATCATAAAATATATAAAAGACAGATATAAGACAGATAAACAACGGAGAACAACATATAATATAAAAGAGGAGTATTCAATAAAAACATTAAAAATTTGACAATCTAAAAACAATTTAAAATGGTCAGCTGTAACCTGCTTGATTAAACAACCAGGTTTAGGTCATGGCAGAAGGAGCAGAGGTCAGGGGCTGTCCGAAGTTCCACGGGTAACTCGTTCCACAGGGTTGGTGCTCCTACAGAGAAAGCTCTCCCGCTGGAGCTTTTTCCCCTTTTAACTCCGGATATTATTTTTTAAATGGAGTCTTCTTACTGTGCATTGTAACAAACAGGAATTAATGATAGGATACTATATTGGGAAGGTATTTTAATTATATATGTTTGTATAATAAGCTATATTCTCAAGGGACGCTTACAAGACACTTTTAAAAAATTGCCTAAATTTAGCTTTTCTGTATATACAGGACAACCCACCAATTAGAAAGCAACCCTTGGGGGTGGGGTGGGGTGGGGTGGGGGAAGGGTCATAGAAACTGCCCTGTTATAGGTAGCCAGTTTTTCTTCTCAGTTCCATTATAATAAGGAGACTCCTGGATGGATATCTCGGCTCAGCCTTCAACAAATTCATTTGTCATGGTTGGAAAAGTCTTTGATCTAAGGGGAAAAGAATGCCAGGGAGGAAGGCATTAGATTGCAAGAAAAAACTTGGAACTGATCTTTAGAGAGACTCTGTCTTGCAGTTTTGTAGGATATTGACAAGGTTTACACTTTGTATCTCCCCTCCCTTCCCTTTCTGTGAATATTGCAGTTCTGATTTATGAATGGGCAGCCACAAAAATATCAGGGTTTTTTTAAAATCAGTATTAAAACTTCTGTTTAGTTTCTTTTTTAAAAAAAATAGTTCTTTATTGGTATTTACAATTAAAAAAAAAAGATATAGACACTTACAAAGGAAGATAGATTACAAAGTCAAGATAAGAAATGAGAACACAAAAGTAAAA
>JANHFM010003514.1:373303-392099 GCA_032468115.1 Grayia smithii | reverse complement strand
CCTGGAGCAAAGTTACATGAAAAAGAAAAAATACTACTTAATCTAACATAAATTTGCTATCTATAACTAATCTCAACTTTGTATACCCTCAAGTCCCTTTTTCCATTATAAGAAAAAATTTCTACAAATGCTGTTTGAAACTTTTTCTTCCAGTTGTGCGCCATCAAAGTCTTGATAAAATCTAAAATGTATTCCTGTTAGTTATAATTCTTCTTTCTTCCATTGTTGTTCTTCCATAAATCCTCCCAGTTTTCATCTTCGAAAATTTAACGTTTCATTTAGGATATTAATTCCTAAAATAATACATCTTAAATTTGACTATATTAAACATCAATTTAATCAAAATAACTAACAGATAATACTATTTTAGTACCATCTATAGAATAAACTCCTTCTTTCACACAATAACTTCATTTCTTATAAAATCTCCCAATTTTTCATCTTTTAAAAAATGTAACATTCCACTAAAGTATTAATTCCTAAAGTATTACATCTTAAAATTAAACACTCTAAATTAGGACATATCTAAAAAACAATTTAAAATTTCCATAGCAATTCAAACCTATTATTCCAACTTATAAAATCATTTAAGCCTTATAATATCATTTATATTTTCCAATTTATATATATATATTTTCTAAAAATATCCTTTTGACTTCTGAATTAGTCACAGAGAGTAAGAGGGTATGTTTTTAATATACTTACCGAGCTGTGCTGAGGCAATATGATTTTCTGTGGAGTTTCACTAACCCAGTTCAGAAGAAATGGACATAATGCAGTTTACAATGAAAATATAAAATTGCTTACTCCACAATAAGTTCGTAACATTTCATGGAGTCACTGAGGACTTTCTGAAAAATGTCATTTGTGTTTACCAAACTAAGTAATTACACATGATAGATATTTTTACATACTGTAATGAATGTTTTAAATCAGGGGTCCCCAAACCTGGGCCACAGACCAATAGCAGTTCATGGCCTGTTAGAAACTTTGGAGGTGAGCGGCAGGTGATTGAGTGAAACCAAAACCATTCCACCCGTGGAAAAATTGTGTTGCATGAAACCGACCCCTGATGCCAAAAAAATGGGGGGCCATTGTTTTAAAACAGACAGTATATATTCGCTCTTTCCTTCCAAGGTTTTGGAGATCACATTCACTGGAGAACACTAGAAGATGGGAAAAAGGAGGCTGCAGCCAGGTATGTTGTAATCTTAAATTGTCTGCACAGACATGTTCTAAGTTGCATCAGTTCAGCACTAGGCATTCAGAGAACATCAACCTCAGCACTCAGACCTGAAGGGATTTGGGGAAAAGATGTCTGTTGCTGAAGCTTTGGTACTACCGCTAAACCTTGGAATGGAATGCAGCTGATGAATATCATGTTGCACAAGTTCAGAAGTCTGTTACTGCTGAATTGATCATGCTCTCTAAGAGTCAAGAAGTCTGAGCAATTAGAAATTAAACTTTTGTCAAGGGAAAATAATTATGCATTCATTTCTACTGACTCCACCCTCCTTTCCTGCTGCAGTCCCTAGCATCATCTTGTGTCCCATTTGTAGACAGGAGTGGATAGAAGAAACATGAAAGATTGGCAAAGGAAAAACCTCTTCTAAGAAAAGAATGGGCTAATATGAAAATAAGCTCCATTCCAGTCTATGGGATCTGACACAACCTATCATTTGTTTTAGAATGAAATACTTTTTATGTAAGAACAAAAAACATTGTCTGGAAATACAGCTACAATGGGATGTCCAACTTTAAAATAGATTCTGTAATTAATATCCGTGCTTGAAAGTAAGTGTAAATACTAAGAATATTTCACCTTGCTGCAGAACAGAAATGAAGCTATTCATGGTATTCAATGAATCATACAATATATGGGCCCAGATTTATGTGGCTCTCTAGGGCAGTGATGGTGAACCTTGCACACACGAATGTGCCCACACCCATAATTCAATGCTACCTGCGCATGTGCGTGCAACCCCCCTGCGCTGCCCCATCCCCGCGCATGCACGTAGAATCCCCCCTGCACATGCGTGCACACACACCCCCGCGCCCCATTTTGGGCCTAACAGGCCTCTCTGAAACCTCCAGAGGCCAGAAATAGCCCATTTCCACACTTCTTGGTGGTCCCGGTAGACCTGTTTTTCACCCTCCCCAGGTTCCAGAGGCTTTCTTGGAGCCTGTGGAGGGTGAAAACAGCCTCCCCACCCCCCAGAGGCCCTCCAGAGGCCGAAAATGCCTTCCCAGAGCCTCTGCACAAGCCCTGTACTTAACTAACATCCAAAATGGGCCGTGTGGAGTCTCCTCAGAGGGGAGGGGCAGAGTGGGCCGGGCCAGCTGAAAACCAGCTGGCCAGTATGCACATACCCGCTGGAGTTGAGCTAGGGCAATGGCTCACGTGCCCACAGATATGGCTCTGTGTGCCACCTGTGGCACGCGTACCATAGGTTTGCCATCATGGTTCTAGAGTTTTCTAACCATAATTTCACCAACAAATATTTCTGCTATGCAGAAAGAATCTGGCTTCCCAAAAACAGACCAGTACTTCTCGGCTTCACCAACACTACCAGCTCTATCACTGCTGCTGCTAAACAGCTGATTACGCCCCGTAATTACTTTTAATCAATCAATATGGCCCTTTCCTATGAGTTGTGCAGATTTCTTCGGGCAGCTTTGGTTTGGTATTACAGCTTTAATACATGATGAGCTTGGAATTGAACTATGTGTTGATAATTACTTGAACTGTATATTTCAATTATTTTTTAGTGGACTGCCTCTCATGATAATAATTCATAAATCCTGGTGTGGTGCTTGCAAAGGTAAGAAATCATAGGCAATGTTAGTGACGTTTCACAGAATAACGGATGGGAAATTTGCAATATTTGTGAAAACTGCATGCAGCTAGTTCTAACTTAAGGACAGGTCACTGAGCAACCGTTTGAAGATATGATGGACCCCCCCCCCAAAAAAAAGTATAATCCAATTTTGAAGTTCAAATAGCCATACCTCTCCTACAGTCACATGATTACATTTTGTGCACTTGACAATAGCTCACTTTTATGGCTGTTTGCAGCATCCTGCAGTTATGTAACTGGGATTCTTGATATTCTTGATGTCAATTTCCAGCATTTACTTCTGGTTTCTAGCAAAAAACACTCGCTGGATAAATCAGATTTACTTAAAAACCACTTCAAAAAAGTTTGTAAAATTGGTCATGGTCATGTGCTGAGCCACAACAACCTATAGTCATAATTCTGGGCTCAATTATGGTCATTAGTCAAGGACTACCTGCATTTTGATCATCGATATAGTGTGTATACACGTAATCCTCAACTTACAACCACAATTGAGCCCAAAATTTCTGTTGTTCAGTGAGACATTTGTTAAATGGGTTTCTTGCCACAGTTAATAAGTGAATCATTGCAATTGAAGTTAGTAATCTGGTTGTTAAGTAAATCTGACTTCCCCATTGACTTTGCTTACAAGAAGGTCGTAAAAGGTGATCACATGACCCCGGAAACGGCAACCATTATAATTATGAACCAGTTGCCAAGCATCTGAATTTTGATCATATGATCATGGGGATGCTTCAAGGGTCATAACTGAAAAACAGTCATAAGTCACACTTTTCAGTGCCATTGTTACTTTGAACAGTCACTAAGTGAACTGTTGTAAGTCAAGGACTATCTATTGCTTTCATATAGAAACTCCTAGAACTGTTTAGTACGCTGATGAACTAACCTCACCTCAAGCATTAATAGAATATTAATTTCGCTTATGCTTCTATTTTCAGTTTAAAGTTGTCCTTTTGTTCTATCTCTGAATTAGTATTAAGGAAAAAAAATATTGGCATTTATGTAAATTATGGTCGGATATAATCATAGACTGCATCCTTGAATTAGTCACTACTGTCTATAAGTACTGGATTCAGTGGGATCTATATGCATCCCACTTAGTCTGAATCAACTCTGCTACATTTGAATCTTTAATGATTAGTTTCCCCTTTTATATTTTATTTTATTAGCTTTAAAACCAAAATTTGCTGAATCAAAGGAAATCTCTGAGCTTGCCCATAACTTTGTGATGGTTAATCTTGAGGTAAGTTTCTAAAATATTGAATTGAATCACTCTTCCTTTGAATGCTATCTATTTACTACTAAAACTCTTGCATCTGCAACCTTCAGCTGTGTGAAAAGGTGCATTATAGGGCAAAAACTTTTCAATGTAGACACCTCAAACCGGCTAACAGAGAATGCATTCAAAATGTAAGACCCGTGATTTCTCTGGAATTGAAATCTCACCCATTTTACAAAACATTTTACGACATAAAAATTATAAAGCTTTTTAATATATATCTATGTGATCCATTGCTGATGTTTTACTATTCAGTTCAGCATGGGCTACTTTCAGAGCAGATACATCCCTGAATAATTCCCTTAAATTTTAAGTGCTTTTCAAGCATATCAGAAGCTCTGCCATTGTTGAAGGCATGAGGGAGGAAGGGAAGGGAAGGAAGTCTAACATCATCCCCATTCCAACTGCTTTTTTGCCAACCGTGGTCATTGTATTTCTCGGTTTATATAAGATGATATCTCTGAAATGATGGCCCAACAGGTCACAGGTTTCTAGTTCATGGTAAAATTCATGTAACAAAAAATTTAGTAAAATATTTTGTTTCTGAAAAGAAAATCATTTGTTTTTGCATTATGCAACTTCAAAAGTATTTAATGCATTATTCAGTAAATAATGCATTATTCACGTCCTAAATTTTATATACTGCTATTTTCATAAACATAAGAAGGATGTAATATGTTCCTCAGTTCAAGAAGGTATTTCGAGTTTCAAAATCAAGATTAACTAAGGAATTATTTTAAGAATAGAAAGAATTGACTTAATGAAGATAAATTTTATTTCTTTTTAGCAGGTATTGTCTGTATTGATAGCACCAAGTCTCTTATGGGAAAAGAAAAATCATTTTTTTAAAACCTATCTGTTTGAAGACATGGTAGTGTAATGGGCCTTCTCATTTTGATATACAGTAGGCTGTTAAGGAGGATTAATGCAAAAATAAAGCTAACTTTATTTTATTTACAGGATGAAGAAGAACCTAAGGATGAAGCTTTTAGCCCTGATGGAGGTTACATTCCTAGAATTCTTTTCATGGGTATGATATAAATGTGATTGTTTATCAATTTTTGTTGAAGGATAAAAAAATGCCTTTCAGATTGCAAAACTCATTTTTCATTTACACAGATCCCAGTGGAAAGATCCATCCAGAGATCATAAATGAGAAAGGAAACCCCAACTACAAGTATTTTTATACTAGTGCTGATCAAGGTATGTATGAATTGCATCTAAATTGGGTTTTGTTAAAGGAGACTTGAATTGTACAGCAGTACCAAATCAGATTGACTTCTGATGGTGGAAGGGTGGGGAGATCTGAGCTTGTATTCTGAGGAATTTACATTAAGTATTCAAAACGTCTTAAGGAAAAAAATGCTTTCAACAAATATTGACAGTTGACATTCAAAAAGCCACATAGCACCTAGAGGGATGTTCAGTACATTCCAGACAGGAGTGGGATTCAAATCCCGGCGCTACTGGTTTGCTGTTGGGAGCATGCAGTGTTTCTGCTCATGCCCAGAAGGTTCTGCGCATGTGGAGAGTGTTTTTGATGACCACTGGGCAGGGCCCAGAGTCTCCCGCCACTACCGGTTCACTTGAACCGGTAGCAACCCACCCCTGATTCCAAGGATTCTTACCATGACATTCTTAAAATGCCATTTATGAATATTAATTATGGCATCTAATATATGTGGGTTTTCACAGGAAAACCTGAGAGCTGACTTAATGTCAATCGTCCCATTTGGCACATCCAAAAAAAAGAAACTCCTGGTCATAGGAACTACCCAGAGTAAAACTTCACTAAAAGATCCATTTAGGCACAGTAGAAGCAAAGTCAGCTCTGACGTTTTCCTGCGAAAACTCACATAGGTAAAAAATCCTTTTCACCCCTGGGCTGCCCACAGTTCATTGTGTACCAATTACATTCAGTACTTTTGTTTTGGAAAAACATTTTGCACCTCCTAGTATTTGGCTTGGTGGTTATGTCCTTTCCCATGCAGAAGGCTTTCATGCATTCCCACCCACCCTAGGAATTTACCAGCCCCCCCTCCCGTTTCTGTTTGGCAAACTGTGATCAGGAAGTTGATGCAGGCAACAAAGAAAGCAAGTCAGCTGACAGCTGCACCATGGAAGGCCAGAAGTAGACATCAAAAAACGGTGTTGGGTACCTAGGGACACATACAGTTTCGCAAAACAGTAAATTGATTTTAAAAAATAGATATATAGTACTTGAGCTGTATAAAATAAAAGACTGGGTATATATTTAATAAATGAGTGCAGCTGTAATTTCTTCAAAATGCCTTTTAACGGACATCATGTTTAGGGATTAACTGAGGACTTTCAGTCTGGGAAAGTATTGACAGAAAAACAAGTCAAAAACAAGACTTGAATATGAGCTATGAGTTGCATATGAGGACTGCATTATGAAGATAATGTTGCTACTTTAAATATTGCTCATATTTAGGTGTAGATTTTTTGCAATAGCTTATAAAAATATAACTTTGCTCAGTTATTTTAATTGAATTGAACCAAGTACTAAGAATATCTTGTGTTTTAATATTGCAGTCATCCAAGGGATGAAGGTAGCCCAAGAGAACCTAACGGGAGATGCTTTCAGGAAAAAACATTTTGGAGATGAATTATAATACACTGAAGATCTATTTTGTATAGGCTCATCATCTAAATTTAAATGTGACCCTAACTTTTTTCGTATAAAAATGTTGGTGCTCTCAAAAAAAAATACTGTAGATAGTAAACCAAATTCTGTCTAATTTTCACACTGAATTCAAATGAAGTAGTATGTCCTCCCTTGTTTACATTGAAATGGATATTTATAGAAGAAAAAAAATGGCTAAATATCTTAAACAAATGCTTCAACATTAACTGCATGAGTAATCAGGTTTCAATGGAATTTAAAGCCAAATTATAGGAACATATATATGATTATGTTGAGGGCATTAATCGCAAAGATCTTTTTTTAATATCTCACAAATAAAACTTGTTCATTTTAGTAGATTTTGAGAAAAGAATATGTGGATTTTTTTCCTTTAACATGAACTTAATTCAGTATTTCTCATCCTGGTAGTGCTAAACATATTTAGGATACAATTCCCACAATTCATGTTGGCTGAAATTGTGGGAGTTATGCTTATATGTAAATCACCAAATTGAGTAAGATTAAATTAGAACCATATCTGTAAGTCTCAAGAAGTTAGATTGATTAAACAGATAAATCTGCTGTAGAGACTCGTAACAATGCAATCCTATGCATGTCTGCTCAGAAGTAAGAGCATTAAGTATTCCTAAGTACTAATTAGTATTAGTACAAGAGTATTCCATAGGATTTATTCCCAAATACATTAGGATTGTGGTATGTATAGCCTCATTTTCCTGCTTGCTCCAGGAATAGAATAAAACAAATGCTAATTATATGATTATGTGTAATTTTTCCTGATATAATTGCCTGTTACTTCATTTGGTTGATTTATATAAACTTTGCTTTTATGTATTTGTGCATTCATCTTCCAAGTTTTTCATTAACAGAACAAAAAAAAAAAATCTCACTGAATGTTATGGTGGTTGCCTTATTTCAGCATGCTATACTGTATTTTTGTACCGGTGGACAATGAACAATAAATTTTATATTTAATTTTTGTTTTTTTTCCTTTCATTTTGAGAAGAAATTCTTTGCAGCATATCAGTTATATTACTGGGGAATGCCTGTTTTTTAATTCCTTAAAGGTTATGCCTAGTCATATCTGTAGTTTAAAAATACCTTTTTGTTCAATAGTGAAAATACTAATGCAATATTCTCAACATTAAAGGACTTTTCTTAAGTGAAATATGGAGAACAGGTCTAAAACTTTAGTTCTTTTCATGAAGATCAGCCATACTCGTAGTGAGAGTAGAATGGTATTGAAATGGCTCTTAATCTTAGGACCGGGGTACTTGCAGGACCACCTTCTGCCAGCAGCAATCTCCCATCATCCAGTTCGCGCCCACAGGGAGGGCCTCCTTAGGGTGCCATCGGCCAGTCAATGCCGGCTGGCGGCCCCCAGGGGAAGAGCATTCTCTGTGGTCACTCCATCCCTCTGGATTAGGTTACCCGTTGAGCTCCGGACTGCCCCTGATCTCCGCTCCTTTTGCCGGGACCTAAAGACACTATTTTTTTCTACATCGTGACTGAGTTGATGTGGGGTTGTTTATTTATTTCATATGCAAATTTCAATTGTGTTTTTTATTGTTTTTATTGTTTAATGTATGTTTTTGTTTCATGTAAGCCGCCCTGAGTCCCTTGGGAGATGGGTGGCATATAAATGCCAATAAATAAATAAATAAATAAATATTCTGAGATCCACATTCAGCATATTAACAGCTCTGTGGTACCAACATATATCCAAATGGAGGAAGCCATTCTGTACTTTTCTTCCTCTGCTGCCACCCCAGAGGGCTCCAAGCACTTTGAAATAGAGCCTCATCCTCCACAAGCAGAAAAGGTGAATGAACAGAACTTATAGAACGAATGCTAAAGATCATAGGAATGTTATAAAGCTGTGGCTTGTTTGGAAGGCAACGTCATTCAATCTTTGGTAATCAAGAAGAAATCTGGAATCACTTTCAACCTACCACATGAATATATTGATTTCTCAAAAGCAACTCACTGTTTGACCTATCAACTTAATGCCTATGCTCGGGTAGTCATCAGGCCAAGGCAATATTTTAAAAAAAGAATTGTAGATGTTAGTGCCCAACCAGTTTTGAACCATTAGCAAACATCAGGCCACTGGAATGGTTGGCCAAAAATACCTGACAATGACTTTTAAGACCATGCAATAGCCTTTACCAGAGCACGATTTGAGTAAGTGGTTAAATAATTCTACCAAGTGTCACAGGAGTGAAATCCAGCAGGTTCTGACAGGTTCTGGAGAACCGGTAGCGGAAATTTTAAGTAGTTCAGAGAACCGGTAGCAGAAATTTTGAGTTGTTCGGAGAACCAGCAAATACCACCTCTGGATGGCCCCAGAGTGGGGAGGGAATGGAGATTTTGCAGTATCCTTCCCATGGAGTGGGGAGGGAATGGAGATTTTGTAGTATCCTTTCCCGGCCACACCCACCAAGCCACGCCCACAGAACCGGTAGTAAAAAAATTTGGATTTCACCACTGAAGTGTCATATCCCGAGAGAATCTGTATATATGGAGCATCAAACATTGAAGACATCATATGTCTTCCAACTATATGTGCCAGCAACTGTATATGCCAGTTATAGGTGCCAGCAAGGATCCAGTATTTACAGTTCATACTTGAAAGAATCATACAAAAGAATGAAATAAAACACGATATTATTTTCATCAGGGCACATCACATATGTAGTTATTAGAGCTTCTAAATTTATAGTCATGGCTATTCACCTGAAAATATATATTTATAGAATCCAGTGGGCAGCATGTAAAGGTGATGCATCCATCTAAGCACACAGTTTTGTATTTAATACTCATTTGATGTTATACTTTTGAAGTATATTTTTTCTTACACTAGTTTATCTCACACCTTCATTTTATCTACTCATACTAATTTATCTCATTCTTATCTTTTAGTGTATCTTAACTTACTCTATTTTACCTTATCTTATCTGACTTCATTCACCTTACCCTATCATATTTTATTTTTATTGAGGCTGACGCCCACAGTTTCTTGATATAATTGATTGACTAAAGCTTTATAAATGCAAAACACTCCAGCAAAGATTGTGAATGTAGATGTGTCACTACAATTCATCTTTTTTTATAAAACATTGTATGGAATACATTATCTGTCCCCCTGGAAAAGTTTCAAGTAGGGAAATCTCATAGAGTATTTTTTGAGATATTCCTAGTGCTGATTTTTCTTTGTTAATTAGGAACCAATACAATCAAAATGATAAAATAAGCATTCTTACTATGCATAGAAAGTATCTCTGTTTTTCTCTTTGCTCTTTTTGCCCACTATTTTGGCTCCTTTTGACATAAATGGAAGGAAGCAAAATAGGAATGTGAAGAATTTGTTTGGATGCATTATATTTCTAAAAAGAATTTAATTTAGTCACTACTAAATTATTCAACTCAATCCATTGCCATAGCAGTCGTTCCCTCCTGTAATTAATATTAATACATTTCAACCACATTATTGGACTATTTAAATATTGTTATTCTGGAAAAATGAACAGCTGTGCAGTTAGGATAAGGTCCCTGTCTGACTTTCCAACTTCATTATGTTTTAAAGAGGAGAATTGGATGCTCAATATTTCTAAAGGAAGTTTTGTAGCTAAGATGTCTGATCAGCCAAATTATCTGATCCCTATAGATATCAGGCAATTCCATTCATGGAAAATCGGTGAGCTCCATAGTCACATCTTTTTCACCATAAGATATGGCCTTGCTATTTTTTGTTAAATCAGAGGATAAATCATCAGTAGAATCTTGATCTCTCTGACTGCACAGGAAACTGCAAATCCTGCAAAGGGTTTTTTTTAAAGACTATAACTAGAAGCTCTGATTGGATGGGTGATATTAACCATAATGTTTATATAAACAGCTTAGCTGGCTGCTGAGGCAACTTCCTCTTATTTCTTGAGGGAGGGAGCAAGAGGAAGACTTCAACCACCAGCCAGTAGTTAACAGTTGGAGCTGTCCTTGGTCCTGGTTTCAATTACCTTCTACACTACACAATTAATTTTGTTGGATTTTACCAACTTCAAGAGGACATTTCCATCTAGAATCGATCGCTTCTCTTGATTCTACTGTAGTTTCTTACCTATATTTAGCCCCTCAGTTAATATGTTGAACAGGATAAATAATACAACACAGGTTTGATAACATAAGTTCATTTTGAAGCTTCTCCAGATAAGGCTGGAACCCCTTTTTGAAACTTTGGAGGGCAGCTGCTAATCAATATTGAACTAGGTAGACTTGCTTTAAAGGAGAATCTTATATTTCCTGTGTCTTCCACTCTGAACAGTTGAAAGTAAAATGTGAGTATGTAAAATATCTAAAATCAAGATTTTCCTTTTGTTCAATCATGCCTGATTCAAAAACAATTTTTTGCAATTTTATTGGCAAGGTTTTTCAGAAGTGGTTTGCCATTGCCTCCATCCTAGGTCTGAGGATGGAGTGACTTTCCACAGTTTTGTTCTATTAAACCATATTATATTTCCTATGTTATTAAAATTTATAATGATTACAACAGAAATATTTTTCACATCAATCCAGTACATTTTTCCTCAAAATGTTTTGTCTGCTTCTTCCTTGACCTTTTGAGACTGTCTCCAACTATTCTCTTGTTTCTTCTCTTATTTCAGAATCTCTATTTAACAATCATGTTGTTATTGTCAGTTCTTCCTGTTCCTTTCTTTCAAGCAAGGGCAGCTTCTTTTAGAGTGAGTCCTGCATTGGCTATTTCCCTCCAGATATGTCCCAGAAAATGTTGGCACTATCCTGAGCACATCCTGAATGGGAACAGATATAAGGGCAGGGAAATAATAATAACATAACTGTTGGTCTCACTACACAGAGATCCTCTTTTAAGTGTGGTCTCAAGAGCTTCCTTTTAAGACAGATTGGCCAACATGCTAGATAAGTAAAATGAATTACAAAGACAACAATTGTTCTTCCATTTTTGTAAAAAGCATTAATTTGTTTTTTTGAGAAAAAAGGCTTATGGATAATTAGATAGATAGATAGATAGATAGATAGATAGATAGATAGATAGATAGATAGATAGATTGAAGGACAGAAGACAAATGAGATATTATACATATATATATATACACACACATATATGTGTGTGTGTGTGTGTGTGTGTGCTTTCTGAGGTTTTTGCAGGTGTTTGTATGTAGGTCTTCGGTCATTCGGGTTTTCTCCCGCGTATTGCCCAGATACTTCCAATTTTATGTGGGAGAAAACCCGAATGATCGAAGACGTATGTATGTATGTATGTATGATAAACATATTGAGATAGGCAGACAGACAATTACTTGTTTCACTGCTTGTTGTTTTGGCTATTTTTTATTTATTTAATCCTGGGTGTATTAGTCTCTAAATAACCTAATTGTGATTTTTTCAGTGTTAAAAAGCTTCCTTCTTAAAGGAAGAAACTTCTTAAAGACCTAGGAGCAAATCTAAAATCTGATGATAGAATGGGTGTCAGAGTGTGCATAGTGTGACTATGTGAGACAACCCAGGAGCAAATATAGTAAACAGAGGTTTGTATTGAAATAGCAGTTTTATCTATAATGAATATATACATACATGTACTTTAGTCAGACCTCAAACAAACAGCAATCAGCAATTAGAGCACAGAAGCATACACCGAAAGAGAGATACGCCCCAACAGGGCCTCTTCTTATGATAGGCTCTTAAAGTGATATCAGCCCAAAAACCTTGCTGACTCATTCCTAGCATTACATCACTGTAGCAGCTGGTCAGCTCTTAAATCATTACCCTGACAATGGCTGAACTCTCTCTAAATATGGAAGAACTGGTTCCCTTGTACCTCAAGGCAAGCCTTCTTGACCCTAGTAGACTTCAGAAATATTGGCACTGCATCTCCAAGAACTGGCTAGGCACATAGGGCCTGATATTCCAACATGAATTGAGGGAATAATCTGAGGAAGGCTCTTCTGAGTTGCTACTATTTCTTATTCTGCCTTTCATTTTATCATTTAAAACAAACTTTCAGGGTGGTGCTGTTTCTGTTCTAGGTGGGATTAGGCAGTTTTAATTATTTTGAGGCAGATCTCTTTTGTAATGGAAAAGATTTGAAAATGTTTCTCATTATGTCCTACTTGAGGGAACTTGAATAAAGATGCCGTGGGAGCCAGAGGCATTGTTTCAAAGAAACTCTTCAGCAACAATAAGCTATAAAAATAAACGCTCTGCAATGAAACAAAGAAGCAAAACTTTTAAAGTCTTGCACATTTCATGTTATTGAAGTCATGCTTCCCACTGCTTGTGTCACATGAAATGCCTGGCTGCATTCAGCAGTTGAAACAAAGAAAGTTTTTTTTTAAAAAATGGATTAAAAGTTGATTTCAGGCCTCCTATTAAAATACATTAATTGTCTAAAGTTTATCATACTGCGTGATATATCTTAATTAGTACTTTTAAGATGGACATTGTGTGAAGGAAAGACATTGAAAGCTCTCACAGTATTCTGTTGTATATTATGCAACATCTGTAATGAATGAACATGAGTAACTGCTCCAGAGATAGTAGCTGGTTCAGACCTCAAGTGTTTGAACTTTACTTATGAGCTCAGATGATATGTTCCTGTATGTTCATCATTTTATTTGTGCAGCTTCAGCTTAAGAAAGTTGATACATACTGCTCTGCATACTCAACAGTTGGGCCCTTCAAAATAATCTAAAGTTTGGACCATCCCTTCCAAGAGCCTCAGTCAGACAGCATGACCAATTCCAGACATAAGAACTGTGGTTCAGAACATCTGGAGAGCATTGTCTTGTCCATCTAAACGGGCAGTAGCCTTTCTGGGCTTCAGACTAAACCGATTTCCAGTTATATTATGTGGACGCCCGCCATAAAAGAGACTTGTGCTTATAGTCTTTAACAGGCATTCAAAAACTTGCAGGCTACATGTAACCCCTGGAGTGACTAGCATCCATTATAGTTATATCCCCATGGACTAAATCACTCTGTACTCTAATGATTGTTGGGCTACAAACAGGAGCAGGTAGTAGGGATTATGTCCCATATTGTGGGGAGGGGGAACGAAAGGAGTCAGGAAATGTATGTGAGTATGGTATAGGTTCATTGAATGTTGATATACTTAACAGGAGACACACAAACATAAATGAACTATACAAGTCAATTAATTAAAATTAGACTTACGAACAATGTAGAAAAGCTTTTTATAAGACAATATGCTCTGTTACATTTCCTTGTTGCAAATAGTTCCAGATAAAAAACATACAATGTGCATTCAGAGAGCTCCATTCAAGGTCTCTAGGACATGGAAACAAATGATATGGGGTCTCGAACATATTCCTGCAGCATTTATCTACAGAATATAAACTGATTAGGCATACTTAAATATCCGCTCCACCCCATAACATTGTTAAACATGGTTTGTTGCTGTAATGTTTGGAATGACTTTAAAAATTAAAACTCTTAAGATTAATCTGGAACATGCACAAGAAAATGGTTCCTCTTTTGATGCAAAAAAACCATGCAGATCTATAGAAGACACCGGAAGGTTTTGCTTCCCACCTAGGAAAGCCAATATATTAGAAGAAAGGAAACACAGAAGCACAAATTTATTCTAATGATATAACAGAAAGGATTAATAGCAATAGCACTTAGACTTATATACCACTTCACATGGCTTTACAGCCGTCTCTAAGTGGTTTACAGAGTTAGCATATTGCCCCAACAATCTGGGTCCTCATTTTACCAACCTCGGAAGAATGGAAGGCTGAGTCAACCTTGAGCTGGTGAGATGCGAACTGCTGAACTGCAGTCAGTCAGCAGAAAAAAAGGATAATTTTTTATTTATCCAATTTTAATAGAGAATAACAGGATAATTTCCAATCAGATCTTTATTATGGTCATAGACCAGCATATGGATAATTTTATTTTTCATTTCATAAAACACAAATATCATTGCTATCCAAAAGTTGGATAGACATAATGTGCAGATTTGATAAAATCGGAGCTACAAACCAAGGCTTAATATCAGTGGAAACCAGTAAGACTGAATAAATTGCCAGGCTGCCAACACAACCACAATATACTCAGGATATTAGCCTTCATCACAAGAATATATGAACATTGATTACAAGGACCACTAGATGTAGACTAACAACCACAAAGACAATGGAAAACAAAACTCTTACGCAGAGCCTTAAAACTAGATAAAAATAATCCAAAAGGGATATAAACCAAGCCATAAGGGGAAAAAGCAGTTATAACAGTCTATAGAAACAAAAGCAGAGATGGCATTGAGCAGAGATGAATTAAGGCCTGTAACAAAGTCAAAGAACTTTAGTTACTGGAAGCTAAGGAACCAATCAGGTTCCTTTATCAGATGGACAAATTGGCAGTCATCTGAGTATGGATATTCTCATAAAAAGAAAACAAAGTTGGAGCAAATTAACATAGGAAGTGAATCATAATCTCTGAAGTGAATCTATTCTCTAAAATTTCCAATAATTGGAGTTTCCAATAATTGGAAAATAGGAGCATGATGCTATAATTCTAGTAAGGGCTGTTTCATTGCTAGGCAGATGCATACTTCAGTGTCTTCTTACAGAAAGTGGCACACATCCATCCTAGAGATAAGGGCAGATAAAAGTTTGCAAATGGTTGAGAAAATGGTTTGCAAATACAGATTCCTACAGTGGGCAGCTGGTTGAGTCTGATAGCTGAAGTATAAATTATAAACTGGAAATTCTTTAAAAAAAAACACATAAGACAAAACGCTCTCATTTAAGTACTGCTGATACTGATATTTTCTGCTACTTGGAGAAAGTAGTGTACTTTGAATGTCGATGCCAAAAGAGGTGTAACAAAATACAACAAGACAGCCAAAGTTTCTTTAAAGTTTATGTTTGCTGAGTGTCAAATGTTCCTTTGCTTTTTCTTCGTTGCTTAGATAGTGAAATAAAATCAGATACTGGCAATGTTTACAGGCCAACTTGTCCAAAAACAACAGACATGATTTATATTTGACTTTATTTTCTCTTGTGCTTTATTCTGACTACTAGAATTCTTTGAACAGATTATGAATGGTGTCTGGATTGTAAAATATTTTAGAGAATAATTATGGCAATTTCTCTCCATCATTATCCCTCATGTTTCTCTTCTGTTACTGGGCACTTAGTTGGTGTAGCCAAACATGAACAAATATCATATAAAGAGACAGAACTCTAAAGATCTGATGATGGAACATTTGGGCTTTGTGAACAGAAATAAATCCACAGTGTATACCATGCTAACCATGCCAAGAACATCAAGCTGTAATGATACTCTCATCAAAATGAGAAAATGTATTACTTAAATGCCAAGACTATCTTCTTTTATTCTTCTGAATAGCTCCCCAACTAAGTCCCATTAATTCAGTCGTTGGGACAATATCACTCTGAAAGCCTTGAGGAAAGTTTGTGGCAACAGGAAGTACTTAACTGCTATGACAAAGCAAGAGGCAGAATCAGGGTATGAAAAACCTCCAGATTTCTACCCTACACCTGTACAGTAGTGTTATTAAGACCACAGCTTCTCATTGCTGCTTCTTTAGCAGGAATGTCATAGAAATTTTAGAAAGTAACCTTCACTCACATAAAAAGAATGTAAATTAATTTTCAGTTTAATTGTTAGAAATGTTTTGGAATTCACAAAATGTGTGTGTGTGTGTGTGTGCCACAATAATTTTCTTTTTCTGCTTAGTCACAGCATTTGGCAATGCCTAGGGGATTTTGACTGATCTTGAAAAAGCTGAGCAGGGACAGGCTTGTTTCTTACTTGCATAGGAATACACCAGGAAATAGACTAGACTAGGAAATATTAACAAGATCATCCAGAAGAAAACAGTGACAAACTAGTTTAAATATTGAAGCTATATAGTCACGTCTATAAAATCATTCAGAGTTCCTTCTGACTCAGAGGAGACTACTACTTCACAAGGAGCAGCTACTAATAAAGCAAAATTGCTTTTTTTAAAAAACGCCAATATTTATTCAAATAATTTTAATTAAAACCCAAGATTTCTATTTTTGTAACGCACTAAATGTGCCCATTTCAGTCTCTAAACATTGAGTTGATAGGGAGTCCCACAGAATTTGAGTAGTATTAAATTTAGCATTCATCAATTTGGGCTGCATGACTTTTATATGTGGAGAATAACTAAATTTCTAACAACATCATATTAGGGGTTGTGTTTTTTTTTGCAACAAAAAAATATCTGTGAAGCTGAAGTTCATCTTCCAGCAAACCCCATGTTCTAGGAAGAGTGCCTAGAAAAGCTTGTAAAGGAGCAGGTGGTCTCTAACAGCAAATTAAAACATCTACATCCTTCTTGCCAAAAGTTGTTATAATCTGGCAGTGTGAAATGCATGTGCCTGAGTCCAACTTTTTCCTTACTATACTGCCAAAGTTCATCAGAGCCAGCCAAATTTTGACTTTTTAATTATGATGACAACCTAATATACTCCAAAAGTGTTTTTGCAGTTTTAATCTCAATCCAATATTTATTTAATGATAAAAATTAGGTAATGCTTTGGATGTATATCTTCAATAGTGCTGGTGCTTCAATTCCACTGGTGCTGAGCCCAGATCATCTTTAATCCACTCAGGTCCACCTCTTTTTTGATCCCTTGCTATTAAGTAGATTGAAATATTTGGCAGAGAGCCAAAGGGTAACACACTGGAAGGTTTGTCTCTGAGGCTTTGATGACTTTCCCTGTAGAGAATTGTTCTTCATGAATTTTTCTCTCTGATAAACTATCGGCAAAGATTATGAAATCTCCCAAAGCTAAATTGCACATGGTGCAAGAGACTGCAGCTGAGTGAACAACCTCAAGCACATTCTGATCCTATCTGAGTCCTTAGGAATACATCTCATGTGTTTTAAAAATGCACAGTATTTCAAAATATACAATATAAAAATATGCACAATCCATTCATATTTATAATTTACATCTGACAAATTTGGTTGATTTGGGAGATGGGTGCTATGAGAACAAATAACTGCTGTTTGTTAATGCAGGTTTATTGTGTGAACCAAGCCAATATATACTGCTTGGCATGGTTTTGACTCTCCTGGGCCTCTTCTTCCCAGCACCACTCCTCTCCCCCACCTTTTGGATTTATTAAAGTTAATGTTTTGTTCTCATCTTCTTGGCTTCTTCTTCTTCTTACCAAAGTCTTGGAATCCAGGAAGTAACATGGTGGCCATCTTAAAGAAGTAATGAAGGCTCCATAGCTTTGTTGTTCTCTTCTTGTTGTATTAACTGAGGCACTAACGAAAATGGCAGAAGTAGAACAACAAATGATTCAGTTAAATCTTACTACACTTTTTGTTCAGTGAATATGGAAATTTTCAACCATCCAGGTGATGGTTGTCCCAAAGGTGCTTTTTTTGCAACTGGACTTCCAGTTGTTTCTTAAAAATTTTCAGTCCTAAACTGAAGAAGCTTCTTGGATGAGAAGTAAAATATTTTCAAGAAAAGAACTAAGGAAGTCCAGTTGCCTTTTGGGATTTTTTGCCCAGTTGCATCCATGAAGCATTGCACAGTGAGAAGGCGCAGGAGGTAAATTTACAGACTTTTACTAATGGAAGAGGAGGAATTCTGCCATCCTTAAAGTAGAAGAGTGAAAACTAGATTAGCTTGCCACAAAATAAGAAAAGAAAGAAAAGGAACCCTGGAGTACTACAATCTTTAGTACTAAAATGTGAAAGGAACCTTTTTTTTAAGTCAGCATTGCTGATATATATATATATATATCTTAGTATTTATATGCTGCCCATCTCCCGAGGGACTCGGGGCGGCTTACATAAAACAAAGAACATACAATAAACAATTCTTTTAAAAAAACAGTAAAGACAAAATTAAAATCAGCATAGAAATAAAACAACACCCTACATCAACTCAGCCAGGATGTAGAAAAAAGTAGAGTCTT
>JANHFM010003514.1:341895-361150 GCA_032468115.1 Grayia smithii | reverse complement strand
GCTAGTCCAGAATGTAGCTGCGTGGGTAGTTACAGGAGCTTCCCGTTACTCCCGTGTAACACCTTATCTTAAATTAAATTAGCAGGCTCAGTCCTTCAAGCTGAAGAAAAAGCACAACCTATGTCTGGATGATGTCTCCAACCTTGACGGAGAATGGCTCACACATCTGTTGTTTTAGCAGGTGATAGAATCAGGTTCCCACAGAGATGGACCTGAAAACATTTTTTTATATTATCCTTAAATTATGTCATCATCATAGCAGAAAATAATTTAGAGTGCTTACTCTGGTTCACATGGAATGTTTGTATTGTTTTCCTTTCTACAGTAGCCATAATCATTCCCTTTCTGGTTATTCATAAAACATTTATCTGGAGCCACTTTTGCATCTGTAAGAGGGGAGTGAGAAACCAAGACAAATATCTGAGTGTGTCACATGACAGCAGGAGTCCAAATCACCATGACATGCCACCTTTTAATTAGGGACCAAAACTGTATTGGAGACATTCTACATGCAATCAATCAATCACCAATCAATGATCAAGATAAATCTCCCTGTTCCTGTTTCCCAGTAAAATATGTCCTTTACATGAATAGGAGGAATTTATTCTCAGGAACTTTTGTTTCTTTTTCAACGCAAAATTATGGTGAAAATTTTGGGACAGTCTGGCATTAAAGTCATGAATGATCAGTGACAACAATCACACCCCTAACATCTGTTTCTTTAATTATTATGCCAAATCTGAAGAAAAATTCTATCTTAGGGTTTGAATACTCTTATGTATGTTCAACCTCCATTATCTCTGCTTGAGAAAGATGGGAAATGATGGGTCAATCAGTCACCCTAATTAATTCTTAGAATAACAAAGCTAAATGGACAAAACTCTAAACTTATGACAGGTTCTTGAAATTATTCTCTGTACTTTTCCAGTAGTATTGACTTACTTCAAAATACCTGTTGATTTAAGACAAAGAGTATTAGACAATAATTTTGAGGTGATGCTGTAATATAGAACATAGCAGTCTATAAATGGCATAACATGTATTATCTCATAGATTTGTCCCCTTTGGGAATGTATCCACAGTCCACAAAGCAAAAAAGCAGAAAAGTCTGTTTTCCTAGAGTTCTGGTCTACAACTGCCATCATCTTTGACCATTGGCCATGTTCTCTTGGGAATTTTGGAGCTTTAAACCAAAAGGAGTGATCTGGAGGACTGAGCTATGAAGCTCCCAAAGAAAGAACTTCCTCTTGAAAGAAATATGCCATCATAATGAAATGATGATTTACTATGGGTACCAAGGAAAATATCTTTGATCAACAACAACTGTCTTAGTCTTTTATCACACCACTATTCCGAAATGCTAAAGTTGACTTACCTGGCCCCCAGAGAGCAATACATTGGTTTGCTAAAGTGGGACATGCCCCCATGAAGCAATAACCCAAGTTGTTTTGGCATGGGTGTCCATCCATTTGGAAGTGATTCAAGGGACACTCAGCAGATTGGCCAGTGCAGAGTTCAGGCAAGTCACAGTCATCCTTTGCTGCCCGGCATAGTTCTCCTGCTCTCTTAAACTGTAGGTGTGAATTAAGAATGATGCCAACTATCACTCTTTAGCAGCAGAGATCAAAGAGCCAAACTATGATTCACAACACATTTGAAAGCCTCTTCTCCATCTGTCATCTGAGGATTACCAAACAAGGCATCCTTGCCATGGTACAAATGGGCTCCAGGAATTAAGACGTTGTGTATGGTGCCTAGAAATCCCAGCCTAGAATTCCCAGCCTGTCTTACTTGCTGTGACAAAATGTTTTCAATGAAAAGCTCAGTTCCTGAAACACAAGTGCTACAGGTTGGCTGACCATGAATGTCAATGAAAATCAATTTAGCCTTTAAGAAAAAAGAGCAAAACTTCTGCATGCTATATTTTTATTTCCTTACATGGGAAGAAGCATTCATATCATTTATTCTTATGTGCTGAAAAACCATGGGTGTTTTCGCTTCCTGTGAGTCTTGCCTTGTGATGGAAGTATGGAAATAATAAAAACTTTTGCCCCCCTCTGCTCAAAAAGGTTATAATACAGTCAACTGGGATCCCATATAGAAAGATTGAGAAACTTGCACCACTTGTTTATGGCCTTCCAGCATCTCCAGGATGTGTCACTAAAATATTTAGAGCTTTGGAGAGTAGATAGGGAATTTAAGGGTGGGAAAGAAAGCAATTTGTCTTCCAGAAATCTCCTGAACCCATCTCTACCTAAAAGTCATAGCAGAGAGAAAAGAAATGTCATAGCATCATCAGAGACCTCTTAGAACCTTCTAGAATATCAGGAAGGTGGGTTAGGGCACGAATCCCAAAATTGCCCAGCCTTATATAAAGTGAGGTTCTATGCAAACTTGGTCAAAGAAGGATACGTATTAGTTTTACAGACACGGCTTAACTTAGCAAAGGAATGCATTTTAAATTGAGACTATTTTGTTAAACTGTCTTGCCTAACTTCATAAGGTGAAATAAACAGGAAGAAGGGATGGGAATAGGGTTAAAATGTTTTTGATCACAGTAAGCTACCAAAAGATATCATTTTCAAGGCGTAGGGTAAAATCTCTCCTAGAGTTAAAAATAAGCAAGCCTTACCTGGCATTTTTCACAACATGCGCCATTTGCACACTCTGCCTCAGGTTTCAATTTACAACTTGCAGCTTCGCAGCACTCATTTTTACATATCTGAAAAGCAAAAAAAATATCAAGTGACATCATAGTCTTTCCTTCCTGGTCATTTTAATCGGTCTCTTTTGAAGAGGGAAACTGCCAAGGAAAAGGATATTTCTATTATGTGTTCCCTCTTATGGGCTCATGTTGGAAGATGAAAGTGACTAATAGTAGCCTGAGTGTTTGTTGGTTGCCCGCCAGTGTGCCATTAATGATCCATCACTGATTCATCACTGGATCGTTGGATCCATCACCGGATGATGCCCCATCCATCAGGGATGGATGCTCCATCCCTGGAGGCTTTCAAGAAGAGACCGGAGAGCCATTTTTCTGAAATGGTATGATCTCTTCAGCTTGAGCAGGTTGTTGAACTATATGACCTCCAAGATCCTTTCCAACTCTGTTATCCTGTGTCCTATGTTATTGCAAAGAGAAGATGGCATTTCTCCATGAAACGGATCTATCATATATTTCCTATGTGAAAAGAAACAACCAAAAAAATACCCTCATGTCCTAATTGTGAAGTTCACATAACCTGCAGTCCAAAACTTTTCCTTATTCGGAGCGATTTTCTACTCAGGATGCCAGCCTTTGAGGTAGGCCAGAGAAGAAGCACCAAACATGAATATTTAACACTATCTTTAGTCTAAGGTTATGATAACCTTAATATTTCATGCCTGAAAGGACATTTCTCCCCTTATCTTTATGGAAAGATGGGTATTCCTCTTGAGATATTTGCCATATTCCATTGCTTCTGCAGGATGAGTTACCTTTTATCTGACAATTAAGTAGCCTGTTCCTTCTCCTTTTTGTCTCTCAAGCACATTCTCAAGGATCATTACATGTGTATTGACTCCATTTAACAATCTAAGGAGAATAAATCACTGTTTGCGTGAAAAATTACTATTAGAAAGCAGAACAGAAGTTGAAGATCATAAGTTCTAAGAGAAAGTTGCTCAAGGAAACCGTGAGTTAGGTAATGTGGCCAAGTTGCAAGATCTAATATGATTCAGTCACCAAGGCCAATGATGGTAGATATTCTGGTGAGAGAGAAGTTCCCTGAGGCTGGGCTCCAGCACAAGTCTGGAAGCTTGGAAGACTAAATCTCTGGTCCTGCAGACAAACCCAGATTGGGTCCTGCAACATTATCCTAGGACACATATATTTGCCTTCATTCATAATATGGGGATGTCAACAACGTAGGGGTTTTCAGTAGGGAAGGATATTCTTGGTGTGGTAAAACACCCATTTAAAAAAATGTATTGTCTTTCCAAAATGTAAATGAGAAATCAGTTCTCTATTCCTCTAAAAAGGATTTCTCAAATCCAAGAAACCAACACATAGATGCATATCCATAAAGGACGCAAACGTATGCCATTCAGAATCTAACCTCTTGGATGGCTCACACCACTTTTGCAAGGATTCCCATTTCTGAGACAGTTCATGGAATCACCCTTGTTGATTAAAAAACAAAAAGAATTACCTCTTGAGGGCCACAGTCACATTCTTCTCCCTCTTCCACAAAAGTATTTCCACAAATTGCAGTTGGAACAATATCTGCGGCCAAGGGATCATTGAGAATGCATTCTGCAGTTTCAGTCTTGAGATAATTCTGATAATACCAGAAACTGCAAGAGCTGAACTCACCAGGAGGATTAAAACTGGAAAGATGAAGAAGGGATGGCAATAATGTAATTAAAGGGATTTTTTTTCTTCTTCTTTTCGAGATGTTGCACTTTTTATAATAAATGTTTTAAGACAAAGGGAGATTTAAGACACTTAATGGACTTATTTTCTAATATCAGCAACCTGCCACTGGGTTCTGAAAGAAATACATATACAGTATCATATATCCACTTTCCTAATTAGGAATATAATCATTGGCCCTCAAGTCAGAAGGTAAAAGCAAGAACCCAAAAACCAGTTGCTTTTGGCCATTAAATAGACAACATGGTCATCTTTTAAGGGCAAAGATGCACCAGACCCATTAGGTGGGTTTTATTCAGGAAAATTGTTGCTTAAACCAGGGCGTTTGTCTGAAATACCAAACAATGGTTCTGAAGTATTAAAAAGTGAGCATAATGCAAAAGAGGTTCGATACCATTCTCAATACTTCTTGTCCAGGGGTGAAATCTAAATTTTGTTACTACCAGTTCTGTGGGCGTGGCTTGGTGGGCGTGGCAGGGGAACGATACTGCAAAATCTTCATTCCCACCCCACTCTGGGGACAGCCAGAGGTGATATTTCCCAGTTCTCTGAACTGCTCAAAATTTCCGCTACCGGTTCTCCAGAACCTGTCAGAACCTGCTGGATTTCACCCCTGGTTCCACTAATATCTGCCTCCCCCCCGCACTTTGACTTATCTCAAAAAAAAAAAAAAAGCACACATACAAATACATACAGTATTTTTGAGATATGGACTGAGAGTATAATATATTGCTATATAAAGGTGCTATTTGATGGACTTGTGATGCATCTCATGAAGAAGACCACCAAGCTTGAAAGAACATCCTTTCCTACAGCATTGGAACAAACAAATCAGCAAGAAAAGGAACCCAAGATCCAGCATCTGCCCATGCAATTCAATTCCACTAAAGGCTAGAGAAAACTGTGTGAAGTGCTCCTTATGTCAGCTAGAATTAAAATGGGTAATATTTATGCAGACTTGTCCTTAAAGGGTTCGAGCTGACCCAAAGATCCCTGTAATATTACCTTATAGAATCTTGCATATTCTAAGTTACCTTTGGTTAATTTATATGATTCCTTTTTTCTGAAGAGGAGAAATCATAACATCTTTCCCTGTGCTTAGCCAAAACAAACTGTTCAAGAATCTATGTTTTATTGGTACCAGTTTGGAAGTGAGTCAATAGATTGGAGGGGGGGGGGGAGAAGTCAGACTCCCTAGGATTAAAACTGATTTCTAATAATTAAAAATTTATGATGATTGTTCCTTCTTGTGATTTGATTGTTGGCATATAAATAATTTAGGGTTTTGTTTTAAGGTTTTCTGTATGGAGAAAAATGTCACAAAACTATCCTTGAAAGTTTACCTAACATTTGGAGCACCAACAACATCAATTGTTGTAATACAGACTTTTGAAGCAGAAGGAAATTATCCTAGTAGAGTGGAACTGAGAAACAGAGAGAGTATAATTTTCATAATGTTATGCTATCGTTAATTCTTAATAGAAACCCATAACCAAAGAACTTTCAAATAAAAAAACCGCCTGGCTTAAAACAAACGGAAGGAAGGAAGGAAGGAAGGAAGGAAGGAAGGAAGGAAGGAAGGAAGGAAGGAAGGGGAGGGAGGAAGGAAAGAAGGAAAGAAGAAGGGAGGAAGGAAGGAAGGAAGGAAGAAGGAAGGGACGGAGGAAAAGATTAAAACGTATAATATGTATGTTATTTAAAACTAACACATTCTTTATTAAAATGATCATTGAATAATAATAGAAAACATGTTAAGAAAGGCTCTTTTGAATTCCAGAAGAGGGATAGAACATAGAATAATGGAGGTGGAAGGGACCTTAGAGGTCTTCTAGTTCAACCCCCTGCTCAAGCACCAGACCCTCTACAAATGGTTGTCCAGTCTCTTTTTGAAAGTGATGGGGCATCCACAACTTCTGAAGCTTAGCTATTCCATTCGTTTATTTGTTCTCCTTAGTTCCAGGTTGCTTTTCTCTCCTTGGTTAGTTTCCGACCATTGTTTATCTTGCCTTTTCATGCTTTGGATCAAAAGCATCAAAAGCTTTGGATGCTAATTTGACCTCCTCATCTTTGCAGAAGATGGAACATTGGAACAGTGCTATCATGTCCCTCCACCCCTAGTCCTTCTTTTCATTTGACTAGACATACCAAGTTCTTTTAACTGTTTTTTGTATGTTTTAGCCTCCAGACCCCTAATTGTTTTTGTTACACTTCTCTGCATTCTTTCCAGACTCTTAACATTTTTTTAATATCGTGGTGACCATAACTGAATACAGTATTCCAAGTGTGGTCTTACTAAGGCTTTGTAAAGCAGTACTAGAACTTCGTGTGATCTTGATTCTAATCCTCTATTAATGCAGCCTAGGACTGCATTAACTTTTTTGGTACTTTTTTTTGGCATTGATTTCACTATTAGTTCATATTTAAGTAATTGTCCACTAGGACTCCAAGATCCCTTTTACCTGACATTAAACCAAGAAAGGAGAAGCCATTTTATTTATATACTGTAGTCACCATTAAAAGAATCTTGCAGAAAATTGATGAAGCTTGGACCTTACTTGAGGTCTTAAGGGCAATCCAGCAGACTTAGATGCAAATGTGATCTACCAGGAAGTTTACCTATCTGACCTTGGCAGGACTTGAAAACATGAAGAAATGTTCAGCAGTACTTTGGTGAGCAACCACTTAAGAATTACAGGGTTGTAGACTATATTGCGTAGTTGAATGAATCTTTTGGCAGAAAGCAGTGGAAACATCTTCAACATCTTTGCCAAGAAAACAATATGTCTGCATGTCAGCAGGGGTCAAACTAGATTCAAAGTAAACTTTACCTTCCTTTTTTACTTTTAGAACCTGCATATATAGATCTCCATAATAAAAACTTCACAAGCATTTTAACTTTAGTTCAAAATAGGCAAAAGAGAGTTGACCACAAGAGTCTTAGCCAGTTTTGCTAACTTTATACTAATAGATCAGGTGCTTGTTCAACCACGTAAATACCTTCTTATCCTCCCAGAAGCATACTCATACAATGTATTCTGGTTACCTCCAAAAATGTAGTTATATCAGGATGAGTAGAATATATATTTATCTTGTGACTATATTGCAAACATAAAAAAGACTGAGTTTTTTTAACGGTTAAGCCTGTTTTAGAGCTCATCCTACAATTTTTGTACATTTCAAAATGGCAAGAAGTTGTACGACAGATCTTCAGCAATCTTGGCTGAAGAACAAACAAACAATCCTGGGGAAACAAACAAACCAAAAATTCTGGAGATGGATATGACTTCAGCTCCCTAATCCTCCATCCCTGGATTTCCATAGCATCTAATCTATGACTTGTTCTTTGCATTGGTACAGCCATAGCAATTCCACATAGATTTTTCAGTCATACAAATCATTGCAAAATCATTTCCAGGATCGTCACATCTTTCATATTACTGCAGGCATTTTCCTTACTAAGGACAACTTGTCTTCTATCATGGTGAAGTAATTTAGATGTATTAACACATTTCAAAACAAGGTATAGCATTAGATTGCATATAATGCTTCCACTCATTCTACTATGGTATCTGTACCTGTTTTGTTTTTTCATTCTTATCTTTTTATGCTAAGAACAGTGGACACATTCAGTGACATATGTCATTCTTGTTTTCGTTAATTGAAGTTTCCCGGGAGTAGGGTTGAGGAAGACTTGATGTCAGTGATCTACAAAAATGTCTAAGCATTAGGAGTTCCTTGATCTGATTTGGATTGCTGATGTGATAAATTATTGTTTCTTTTGAGTTTCAGACTCTCCGTGTTCTCAGTCCATAAGCAGGTACGGTACATTTTTGGCCATTCCTTTGATAATCAAGTCCTTTGGCCAACCACAAGTTCCTGATTCCTATTCACACACACACACACACACACACACACACACACACTCACACTGTGTGTGCATGTGTGAGAGAGAGAGGGAGGGAGGGAGAGAGAGAGAGAGATGTGGATGCTGATGTGGGTAACCAACAAATGCATACAATAAGTGTTATGAATGTACAATTAATGTATAGTAATAGTGTGAGTTACTTCCAAAAGCCGAATAGTAACTGAGATCAATACAACAGTCAAAACAGCAAAAAGAGGAAAATGAACGATTGGGGCCTTTAAACTAAAAAATGTTACATGTTACAGGATCAAGAAATTAAAGTGTGAACATGAAAAGTTCAGGAATAATATACATAATTCTGGGCATAAGGACTCCAAATGCAGCCTTTCTTAATCTTACTCCTCCTGATATTTTGGCCTAGAATGCCTGTTACTCAAAGGGTATCAACAATCTCAAAGGATAATGAGCACTTTAATTCAATGCATGTTTAGGATCCTGATTGGGAGTCCTTTAAGTGGCTTTGGAGAAGAGAGAAGAAACTCACAAGGCAAGCTAATACATGTAAAGATGTTTCTGAAGCATAAATCGCCTTGCATAGATGAATTGGCTAATAGTTCTCCATGGTAAATACATTCAGAATATGGGGCCAAATATCAAGCATATATATCTCACACACCTACAAAATGCACAGAATGCTCCCTCTTTATAGGAATGACTGCCTTACCTGGCAGGTAAGAGGAAACTGCTACCACTCCCAATCTGTGTGATTGAGTAAAAAATGTGGTGTCTGCTTTCAAGAGTGGGCTCATTCTTGAAATAAAAAGTGAGAGAGACCTGGGGGTGGGGGAAGATTAACTTCATCAGTCTGGATTAATTTGATTATCTCCTTTGTCTTCTTAACTGCTTCTTTTCTTTCTCCTACATTTGTTTCCCTTACCCATAGATAATTTTTCTGCAAAATCCCCTGTCGTTGAACAGTGTGGATTTTATTACCGCATTTGCCAGTGGCAGGAGTTGACTGTAAATGAGAACTGAGTGGGATCCTGCTCTCTGTTTTTGTTTTCCAGTAACTTTAGGATCACTTTAAACTGAATACTTTTTCTGTCATACAAAAGGAAACCTTATACTTGGGCTGCTGTTCTCCTTTTTTTTTTAATTAGACACACACAGTGTGCATTGCGAATTCTGCCCCCCATCTGCCAAAAATAATTTGAGAATTAACTGTGCTTCACTGATAATCACCGCTGTGTTTGTGATGCATTTCTTCAGACTTGTGTCATTCTGTTCTTGCCCAGTATTTGGAAATAAAACAGAAACACATGGTGCTCGTGTTGTAAGCTGTTGCCACACTACAGCTCTAATGGGCTTACTGACCACAACCTACAGGGGCCAGCATGTGTCAACAGAAAAAAAGAGCCAACCTCCATCACTGCCTGTGCTTTTACTAAGTTGTTATATGTCTAATTCTTTGCAATTCAGTTCTCCTGCTGTTTTGGCTGCTCCAAGCCAAGGCTCATATAGTATGAGTATAGTATAGCAGCCTTCCCTACCTCCAGTTTTACCGCAAAGGGCCCAGCAGGATCTCTTTACTGGAAGAGACAAGCCTGAGTCCAGGGCAAAGAGGGCATCACCACTTCCTAATACTAGATGGAAGTGGGTAAGAAGGGAGCAGGGCTCCACACAGGTATTGATCTAATCTCTTCCCTTCTCAAGATTCCAGATATAACTATGGCTTGTAATTCCAAAATTGACTCCAAACAAAAGAGCCTTTTATTATTTCAATGAAAGTCTGCTAGCGACCCTTGTGATTTTCTAGTCATATTATCCTTGCTACACGGAAAGAATTTGCTCCTAGAGTTGCCTTGTGGCTAGCTCAGGGCACAGCTTCTGGTGATGGAATACCAGCCCTGAAGTGGTTAACAGACTTGAATATTGCTGGTTTCCCTTCACTTGCCTTGGCCTACAGCACTGGTGCCTGCTGTTTAGGAGTGAAAAAGAATTTCCTTACGTATATCCCAGGTGGCACCCAGGCCAACCATGTTATTGAGAAGCAGAGATCACAAAACTTTGAAGTTCTCATAAAGCTCCATAATTAACTCCTAGTTTGAGAATAAATGGCATTCCACATCAACAGGGGATGGAGTGGGAGGGAATAGCCTCCTTCAGATTTCATTAAGTGATTAGTAATGTTGACTTGTTTTTTAGAAACCTGAAGGGACTCATTTTGAGCTCCATGCTTAGGAATATATTCCAGGACCCTTCGTCCACTAACACTTGAGAGGAGAGGTTGATGCATTGATAAACAAGCCATATGGTCAAAGGGAGAAATATAAATGATTACTTGTTTACACAGTTTGTTCCTCATTCTGCCCTGCCAACAGGAAAACCAGGAGAGACATTTCATTAGCAGTCATGGGATCAGATTCATGCTCCTTCTGATCAGTGTATGGGTTTTGTAACATAAACTTCCATTTGGAATTCAACATGGAAATGACATCTTGAAAAATATGCATTGAGACAGCTTACATTTCCATGACTTGTGTTTAGGCCCTTGATATATACATATAAATATAAGAGATAAAATAAATGGGTATTCATTTTGCAGGTTTGATCTACAGCCATTCTCAGTGGGGGAAGCATCCTGTCTAGATAGACAAGAGTTAGCATTTTCATCTAGGCCTGTCACGGTGTTGTATGGTAACTTTCAAGGACACTCATTACCCTAAGGGTTCATCCATTTCCTTTTATGGATCCTCGGGGTATTTGCTGTTATTCGTAATTCTATGTAGTGATTCTAGCCCTTTTGGCAAGCTGGGAAGTTCATCAAATCTATGCAGTAATTGAGACACCAGCTGCAATTTCAGTTTTAGATCTTTTCTGCAGCACCATGTATTTTAACAAAACAAAACAAAAAATAACAAAACGGGATAGCGTATGTCCAAATTGGGCACACTGGGTTTGTGCGACTATGATCATTTGTTAATCCAAATATTTAGAAAGATATGGTTTATCTCCCACATGTATTTATATTGAGTTTCAATCTTCCAACTAGGATTTAGGAATTCCTTCTTTTTTTATATCCCTATGTAGGCCATGTCAGGTATCCTTTGTCTGCCATCTGTTATAACAAAACCAGAAGATGAGTGACCAATTTCCATTCACAAAATATATTTTGAAAACACTCTTTATTTTAATTCCACAAAAGTTCATGAAACATTTGAAATGCCACTGACCCATGCAATAGATTTGCGGACAAGTCTGATATCCAGCAGTCAGAAGTCAATTGCAAGTCTATACAGGTGAATGAAAAAGAAACTGAAAAGCTACATAACTAGTTATTACTGGTTCCACATTTTATAGAAATGCAGAGTTTAGAGTGGCTACCTGGTCTGTACTTGAACACATCCAGAAGAAGAAAGCTTACCAACTTACTTGGTAATTAATTCTACTGCCAAACTACCCCCTTACAGATGGGAACTTCCCTAACATTCAGTCAGCATGCACTTTTGTGCAACTCACATTCATTATGTTGTATCCTGTCTTCTGGAACGATAAACAATAAATCTTGGCCATTTTCTGTGTGACATCCTTTTAGGCACTGTCATATCTTCATTCATTCTCCGCATTCCGAAAGTAAACATTCCTTTATTCATTTGTCTGTCTTCATTGGACTTAGCTTCTAATTCACTGATTATCCCTGTGGTCTTTGAATCATCCTTATCTGAATCCTGCTTAAAATGTCATGCCTAGAAGTAGACAGAGTTTATATGATTCATATTCAGTTTGTGATTAGTCACTTTTGCAGTATATTTTTTTTCTTACATGGCCATGGTATTGTCCAGATGGATTTTCTCATTCTGTACCTGCGCATTTCATGTGTATGCCTAACTGAGATGCCTAACTTTCTGGTTATCTGCATTTTATTTACCTATCTGAATTTTATTTAAATTTTATTTTATTTTTATCTCATTCATTTATTTAATTCCTCGTTGGAATTTTATATCTGCCTTCTGTCCCATCTGGTTTTATATTACAAGAAAATCTGAGAAGCAGTTTTTCATCCAAATTGTCAATTAATGTGGAAGAATAAAAGTTGCCATATTTTAACCGTAATTATCATTAATGAGTAGTCCCACCAAAGCAAATTCTACTTTCAAATACTATTTTGTGAAATAAATTAAATGTTATTTTGATGTAGTGTTATTTTATACAGTGCTGGTTAAACTTATTAACACTATAATGTTTAAATACTTTCAGCCATTGAAGATTCAATAAAAGAATTGTATTGCTGTGAACACCCCAGAAAAATTACCATTTAATAATATCATGATTATAATGATGTAATGATACTATTTACAAATATACTATAATTTTATAATACCAATTTATGATATAACACAATAAGTCACAATGAACCTTTTGCTTGCTATAGCCAGAACTTTTCAATTGCTATGGTAGTTTTCTAAAATATACATAAAACAGACTGTAATCAAAATTCTAATGAATTATTAGAGCTCATTGTCAGGTCACAGACATTTAAAAATATTGAGTAGGCCATAAATAAGAATGTGAAAATATACAAAATTTGCAATTTCACTGTAATGGAAAAACTGCAAAATACCAAGATGCCAAAGACATCTAAGATGCTTGGTGAGCTAAGTGAAAAGGTAAGATCCATTTTAAATGGACAGCATTCTTTCAGTGTCTCTCTAGGAGTTTGGCTTCTTGCCAGTGCTCCTTATTATAAATTTGTTAAATATATTTGGCATGAATTTGTTACAATTTTCCTCAATTGTTACAAATTCTAATGGGAGGCATTCATTTAAGGCAGGGGTGTCAAACTTGATTTCATTGAGGGCCACATCAGGGTTATGTTTGACCTTGAGGGGCAGGGGGCTGTGGCCAGGGTAGGCATGACCAGCTCAAAGTCACTTATGTCAGGGGTGCCTGTAGTGGCATAAGTGCTCTGCCAGCAAAAATGGAGTGTGCAGCCCTCCCAAACTCCATTTTTCCCCACAGAGGGCTGCAGGAGGCCATCGCAGACAAAAACACAACTCGGGAGGGCCCCACTTTTTTGCTAGCAGAGATACCATGAGCCGGTCCTTGATCTGGCCCACAGGCCTTGAGTTTGACATCCCTGATTTAAGGCAAAGGTCCCCAACCTGTGGACCACCAGTTGTCCATGAGGGGTTTGCAGCTGGACTGCAAAAATAGCCGGTGAGCGCATATGCACACACACACACACATTCTCACTTGCACAAGCAGTAGGCGAGCGCATGGGTGTGCACTCCACTTGTGTGAGCTGCACACATACACACACACTTGCCGGCTGCTCAGAAAGAGCCATCTCCTCTCCCCACCCCCCACCCCCCGCCAACTGGTCCACAAAGCCAGAAACATTGGGGAACTCTGATTTAAGGCAATAAAATTGGTACAGTGAAGACAAAAAAAATGTTCATTAACTATTTTTAAGAATACTATGATGTATGGGGTGCATAACTACGGTGGCTCAGCAACTCTGTAAATATCTGACAGAATAACCAAAAGTTGTGCTTAGTTTGAAACTGGAATTTTCAAACTAAATTTAAATTTCAGTTGGTGACAGAAATCCTGAGGATTTCTTGTGCTGGCAGACTAACTTTTGCACCTTTTTAAAAAGCAAGCTCCTTAATGGATTGTGAGAATTCTGTAGACTTATACTGGTTTCAGCACAGCATTTGCTAAATCTGTAACATACTGTTTTTATTAAGTATTGAGCAGAATAGCCTCTTTGCTATATTGGGTGAATTCACAATTGAAAACTGCACTCAAAAGTGCTCCACTTCGTCATATTAGAAGTAGGCGTCAAGTATGATAAAAGTTTGGGCCTGAAATTTATACCCCTCAAATCTCCTTTAGTAAGGAAGTTCAAAGGAGAAATGAAAGGCATAGATAATATGATATTGACCTTTGGCTTTGAAATAGTTTGGGTCAGTAGAATATTGAAACTATAATTGCTCACAAGCTAGATATGAGTCAGAAATATTACATGGCTGATAAAAGTCAAATGCATGTTTGGGTTGCATTATTGATATAAATACATTTTACAAATTTATCTAGTACAGGTAGTCCTCGACTTACGAGCACAATTAAGCCCAACATTTCTGTTGCTAAATGAAACACTTGTTAAAAGAGTTTTGCCTCATTTACAACTTTTCTTGCCACCGCTGTTAAACAAACCACTGCAATTGTTAAGTTAGTAAAATGGTTGTTAAGTGAATCTGGCTTCCCCATTGACTTTGCTTGTCAGAATTTTCATCATGTGACCATGGGGATGTGTCAATGGTCATTAAATGTGAAAAACGATCATAACTCACTTTTTCTTTCAGTGCCATTTTAACTCTGAACAGTCACTAAATAAACTGTTGTAAGTCGAGGACTACCTGTGCTATCCTGAGAGCTGTATCAAGATTGGGATACCACATTTTAAAATTCAGAGAAATTAGAAACAGCATCAAGAAAAGGCCAGAAGGATGATTGGGCACTAGACACTAAATCCCATGTGAGATCAGAGGAGTTAGGTATGGTAAACTTCAAGAAATGATGACTGATGAAGGGAATGATAAACTTTTTCAAGAAAGTGAAGACGTATCATATACAAGAAAGCCACATCCTCCCAATCAAGGGATGAAATAATGGACTTAGATGAAGGTAAATTCTGTTTGAATGTTAAAATGCCCTACAAGTTAGAAACATTTACCAAGGAAGCTGGTCAGCTCTCCTTAATTGGATGTTCTAAGGAGACACTGGAGACAATTTGAGGTGAATATATTTAGGGAAGCATATCAAGAAGAGGGTTTTCTAATAATAGAGGACTTCAATTACTCTTAGGCTGAGACATTAATGCCCAGGCCATAACAAAGAAAACCAAATTTTCTAGGTACTTTAAATGATTGGCCTTCAAACAGATGGCTTTGGAGCTGACTGAAGAGGGACAACCAGAGGTTTAACCATAAATGTTGACAGAATTAAGGCCTGGTGCAAAATTGCCAGCCAGGTTCAACACATTCCCATTTGATTACAAAAAGAGAAACTTTAACAAACAAAGGGATTGATAAAAAACAAAAACAAACAAACAAGAGGGCCATTTTTCTGCCTAATACCTGCAGGAAGTTTAAAATGACAATATTGAGGTTCAACTGGAATATATCCCACACTTATATCATGTCAAGCCTTAGAAGAAGTGGTAGGATAAAATAAAATAACAGTGGGAATTGGGTAAGAGGCCAAACTGTAGATATACAGTCTATTAGATAAATAAGACCCTGTACCAGTGGTGGGTTGCTCCTGGTTCGGTCTGGTTCGCACGAATAGGTAGCGGTGACACCGTGACGTCACCGAACCGGTTCACAGCGTCCCGGACCTGGGCCCACCCGCGTGCCCAAACTCACCTTTTTTTCCCGAAAACCCGCAAATTAGCATTCTGCACATGCGCAGAGTGCTTTTTCGGCAATTTTTTACAGAAAAAGTTTCTGCGCATGCGCGATAGCACGCTTTAGGCAAATTGCGTGCGTGCGTGCATGAAGAGAACCGGTAGTAAAGGTAGGTAGAACCCACCCCTGCCCTGTACTGCTTCCATGTCTTTCAGAGACAGATTTCGAACACGATGATTTTATGATTCAAACATAAGAATGAATAATATTCTATTCAATTAAATCTAGAGATCTCCAAGCTGGAAACTCTGTTGACCAAATTAGAGCAACCATGGCTTATTAGCAGGCTGGTGATTATTGTTTACCCATTTTGATAAAGATTAGAGTAAGGATCTTTAGATGTTTCTTTTCTTTCTTTCTTTCTTTTTTTTAGTCATGGTGTTTTAAGGGAAAGGAACAAGAATCAGAACTTTGTATCACTCTCGATGCCTGAAGTGGTTAAGAGGAAGTAAACAAGAAAAAGAAGTTTTAAGGGAAAAATAAAAAGGCTGAATACTTTGGCCTAGATCTCATTCATAGTTCAGTTTATGAAGAGGAGATGTTATCTTTTGAATGCAGCCACTTTCTTTCTTTCTTTCTTTCTTTCTTTCTTTCTTTCTTTCTTTCTTTCTTTCTTTCTTTCTTTCTTTCTTCATTCTTCTCTTGCTTTTCTTCACTCACATATTATTATGTCAATTATTTGCCTGTATTGCATGTCCATGTGAAACCTGTTTTTTTAAAAAGGAGTACTTTAAGATTTGGTGAGTGGATATTTTTTTGAGCCAGTGTGCTTGCTGCAAACATTTGGAAAGCATCTGGAACCAAATGGACATGAACACAGATGTCAAAAATAGCTTGCATTTTACTACCGTTATTAAACAGTTTCCCCATTTGCCCTTTCTGTTGATTCTCTCTCTCTCTCTCTCAGTGTCTTTTTGCAAATCACTTTGGAAAGGAGAAGGGCAGGAAGTCAAAGTCTGTTGAGCAGGCAAGTGCCTTCACTCAAAAGAAAAACAACCCAAAGAATAGTTACAAAATACTAAATCTTTTGCCTCTTTAGGTCCTCTTATGGCGTTTATTTTTTGGATTCTTTCAAAGTAGTCATAGTGGCTACTTAGTTAGAATTGCTCCATTATGATATGGCAGCATATAAATTTAATAAATAAATAAAATCCAGAATCCTAGCCAATATGAGGATCTCTTGGCTATCCATGGAAATGCGATCCAGGTGCGAAAAAAAAAATTAAGTCCTTGTGTCATATCTTCATTTTCTTGATTCAGCTTCCATATTCTGCTTTTGTATGGACACTTAGAGAATACTGCATTAAGAGTTGCAGTTATTTTTCAGACAAATGCGCTCTCTGAGATCAATATAGATAGAAATTGTTTATGGCTATGATTGCGTTTATGGCTATATATAGGTAGTCTGTAGGTTCTTTATACTGTACTTTCAAAAAGAGAAATATGTGTCATTCAACTTTAGCAGGTGGAAAACATTTTCTCCTTCATTTGTCTAAGAATTGTTTTCATTTCTTTAAAAATAAAAACAAAAACCTTTATGCTATGCCCTGATTAATGAATCAAATGATGGAGAGTTTTACAAAACAACAATAACAATGCAACAGTTTTGCCACTGTTCTTGAGGCTAATGAGAATGCCAAAGCATGAATCTATATTTTATATTTCGATTGCAACTATACAGCCTCATTGATTGTTTAGCTGAGAAGAAAGTTAATTTTAACAGTATCACAGTGTAAGTTATTGGGTTACTCCACCTTGTAAAATATCAAGAACATCAGGGAATTGTAAACCAGTTTTATTTCATTCCCAACCTGTGCCAAAATGTTGGGGACTGGCTCATAGATTCTTCTTATAGTTGGAACATGTGCTTCTTGTTATTTCACGTGAGGGCTTCCTGTGACTATATATCTCTTTGAGCAATACACAGTGCACAAAGGAATGGGAGCTATGTACCCTTCACAAACTGCAAGGCATGACTTACAGTTTTCATAAAAAGCCTGAAAAGTTTTTATGTGCCAGAACCAGTAATCCGATCTACTTTAGAAACTCCCAACCTATCTGAAACTCCAACAAAAGCAATTAACATCAATATAGGCCCAGATATTTTAAACTATGGGCTTGGATGAATCAGGGACAAAAGATAAGGGACACATACAACCTCTCCATGGACAGTCTAATTAATGTAAGTATGTACTATGGGCATTGCTGTTACTTTTTTTATTGTCCCTCATTTCTAGCTGATGATGCCAGCATAAGCTCCAAGAGGAAAGAAAAGTATATTGAAAGATATCATAGAAGCAATGTTATTGCAGCATACTGTGCTATGATATTGGGTCAGTTTTGGTGTTGTTTGGTATAATGGTGATGATTTAACTGGCAATTTGTGCATTAAAACTTCCCTCATATTTAAATGCTAGCCTCTGGCATGTCTCAAATTTGTTATTTTGCATGTCAAAGGGACGTAAGGTATGGTTTTGTTGTCATAGTAGTTCCTCCAATAATTCAACTATTTCACAAATTCCATCATTGCCGAGCATACCAAATTCTCAATTCTGTACTGTCTTGAGGATCCATGAAGTAAATTTAAATAAATTTGGTTTGCAGATTGGGATCTGGCCTTAAATGTCTCATGTAAAATTGAATTTGCCCTTGGGCAATCACAGAAGGACTCAATCCTTTCCTCATTTGCAACAGGTTCATCATTGCTATCAGAATTGAAGAGTTCATTAGCTAGAGGTTGCAAACTGCCTATTCTGACTTTCCCTTCATACAGCAAAAAATCTAGGGAATAGGACCACACAATAATGAAACTTTGGCCATGGCACCTACTTCAGCACAAATACTATGTTTTGCAACTCTTTCTCTGTTGCGGTTTTGTTGTTGAAGGCAGATATTGCCTTCAATATCTATCTATCAATATCTATCAATATCTCACCCTATTCCTAAGAGGTCTGTAAGGGGCATGCATAAGTGCACCAGAGTGCCTACCGTCCTGTCATAATATTTTCTCTATTTGTATCTATTTTAGTATCCAATCCATGCTTATACTTATATAGATTACCTAATATGTTCTTGACAAATAAAATAAAACAAAATAAAATAAATAAGTAAATATTGGGGAATTGCTGCAATAATTAGCATTTGCCACATAACTTCCGTTTTCTTGTCTCCTCATTCTGTACATTTCCTTTTGATTCTGGAGTCATACACCCCTTTCATCCTCCATTTCTTCATCTCTTCTCCTTTTTGCTACATCCCAATGATGTTAGTGTCATCTCTTGATCATGACCTCTCTCCCCCTATGGCACAATTATGCTAATGATATTTTTTTAAAAAATAGACTTTATTAGTTTTAACACATTAAAAACACAACACTTATAAAAGTATCAGCATTGTGACGTCTCTATTACAAAAAAAAGAGTCACAAAAAACTCTTTTTGTGTAAATCATTTCTATATACATTATTTGCGAATATTAACATTTACCAATTTACTTGTTGGCAGT